>SKCR01001315.1:0-64976 GCA_019454045.1 Zanthoxylum bungeanum
CCATAAAGGTGCCTCTGACGAAGACATTGCTTTTTTGTAGCTTTGAGGCTCATTTTCTAACAAGTATGTCAGAAAATTGGGACCAAACGACTTAGATGTTCTAGCTCTTTTGCTATGTCTAGGTTCGATTATCTCAACATTTTCACGTTTATCTGACTCTTGGTCAACCCGATCACTGTTTTTAACAGTATCAATAGTTCTTTTGAGAGACTTCGGTCTTTGTCTTTCCTTACAAGGAAATGTCTCTTCAAAAAATATCGCATTTCTTGACTCAATTATCATATTCGGATTGATGTCATGAATCTCAGACTTATGTACCAAGAACCAATACGCACTACTGTTGCGAGCATATCCAATGAATATATAATCAACAGTTTTTGGTCATATTATAACCTTCTTATGTTTAAGAACCATTACTTTGGCAAGACACCCCCACATTTTCAGATATTTGTAGGAAGGTACGTGACCTTTCCACAATTCATCTGGTATATTGTCCAATCTTATGTGAGGTAGCTTGTTCAGAACGTAGTTCGCGGAAAGCAAGGCTTCCCCCCATAAGTTCTGGGGTAAACCAGAACTTGTCAACATGGTGTTCATCATTTCCTTCAACATTTGGTTTTTGCGCTCATCAATCCTGTTCTACTGAGGTGAATAAGGAGCAGTAGTTTCTTGAATAATTCCATGATTGGAAAAATATTCACCAAATGGTGACACATATTCACCATATCTATCACTCCTGATTCTTTTAATTTTCTTGCCAAGTTGATTATCAACTTCGTTCTTATAGTGTACAAAGCTCTCAATAGCTTCATCTTTGCTCCTCAGCAAATACAAATAACAGAATCTTGTGCTATCATAAATAAAAGTGACAAAGTACTTTTTACCGCCTATTGTTTGCACAATATTCATATCACACATCAGTGTGCACAAGTTCCAAGAGTTCAGAACTTTATTCTATGGAATGAAATGATGTTATATGCATTTTTGCTTCAACATATGCCTCACATTTATGTTGGTTATCGATTGTAAATTTAGGTATAAGGTCCATGTTAATTAATTTATGCATAGTATCATAATTAACATGTCATAACCTCTCATGCCAAACATTTTATGACTCAATAATATAAGCATAAGTTGTAGCTTTATTATTAGCACTATGTCGATTGACAATTATTACATTGAATTTGAAAAGGCCCTCCGTGAGGTATCATTTTCCTACATAAACATCATTCTTGGTCAATACAAATTTATTAGAAACAAATACAAGCTTAAAACCATTCTTGCTAAGGAGAGAGCCCGAGACTAAGTTCTTCCGCTATCAGGAACATGCAAAACATTCTTCAATGTAATCTCCTTTCTAGATGTTATCTTCAGAACCATTGTGCCTTGTCCAACCACTCTAGAGGTAGACAAGTTTCCCATTTTCAGATGATCGCCACTGTTTACCTTCTCATACGAGGAAAACATCTTGCTATCAGCACATATATGATGAGTAGCCCTAGTGTCTACCCACAATTCTCTCGGATTCCCAACCAAGTTGGCTTCAGTTACTACTTCCGAGAGGTTCATCTCTGAAATCTCATCAGTCAATTGCTCATCTTCAGTGATATGGGCCTCATTTTTCTTTTTCCTGCCTTTGTCCCAAGACTTATTGTTTCTGCAGTCCTTTACCATATGACCGCTTTTTCCACAGTTATAGCACTTCCCCTTGAACCTCTTGTTTTCTTGGGAAGAATCAGCTTCACTGTTCTTTCTCTTCTCGCTACCCTTTACACCTTCGATGATGTTGGCCTTAGACTCCATAATCTTATAGTTGTCCTTCTCAGATTTCATGTTGTCCTCTTAGATCCTCAATCGAACTCCAAGGCCTTCAATGCTCATCTACTTCTTTTTGTGTTTCAGATAGCTCCTGAAGTCCTTCCATGATGGAGGTAACTTTTCTATGATGGCGGCAACTTGAAACGTCTCACACAATTTCATCCCTTCATCCAATATTTCATGAATGATCAATTGCAGTTCACCCAACTGAGACATTACCATTTTTGACCCAACTGAGACATTACCATTTTTGTATCTACCATTTTGTAGTCCAGGAACCTACCCACGAAAAATTTCTTTTGCCCGACATCCCAGTTTTGTATTTCTTCTCGAGAGATTCCTAGAGCATCTTCGCGGAAATCATGACTTGGTACACATTGTACATGGTATAGTCAAGCCCTCCCAAAAGGTACTTCTTGCACAAGAAGTTGCCAGATGACCATGTCTCTTCTCGCAGTTGCTTGGTTGTTTCCGTTTCACCCTCCACAGGAGCCAGAGGATCTTTGAGGTACTTAGCCAACTGGAGAGTTGTCAGGTAGAACAACATTTTACTCTGCCACTATTTAAAGTTTGCTCCACGAAATATTTCTGGTTTTTCTCCATGAGAGATCGGTATTGAGATGTTTCCTCTAGCCATATATAACTGGAAAATCAATAGCGATCAATAAGTCTATAAAAGATAAATTGTACAATGATCAACATATGATCTTGTTCAAGTGATATACCAAGTATTCACTCCTTGTTATATTGGACAGTAGTACCAACAGACACAAGTCCTTGAATTTACAACTAAGGTTTCTTATGATAAGCAAATAAAAGAATATTCCCAGAGGATGAGAGGGGGTCCGGAGTAACCACTTAAATCCTTGATCACTTAGGCTCTTATCACCTTTTTGACAGAATATCATTTAAACACTTCCTCAATAGAATCTGTTAGGAATTCAAACTTAGTATTACACTTCCAATTTCACAATATAATGTGTGTGTGTGTGTGTGTGTGTGTGTAAATCAATCAAGCTTGGATGGAATTACTTGTGTTAGATTACACTTTTAATTCTCAACCAAGTACACAATTAAATTTCACTTTTATCATTATGTGTATGATTGTGATAATTAAACACCCTAATAAAAAAAAACTTAAATCTATACTACCATGTTTATATGATTTCACCAAGTTAATATTATGATAATTTGAGTTGATCTAAGTCTATTTCAATTTAGAAATAATTCCAGGATCAATTCGTTAGTGTCACGTTCGTATCTTCGTTCGAATGAAACTATCCAGTGTGTGCACATTCATGTAGCGTTCATAAATGTGTTTGAACAAAGTGTTCCAAAGAGTTCACTTTCGTGCAGCATTCGAGAACGCGTTCGAAAGAAGTGTTCCGGAGAGTTCACGTTCGTGCAGCGTTCGAGAACGCGTTCAAATGAAATAATAGAGAGTTCACGTTCGTGTGGCATTCTAGAACGCATTTGAACGAAATGTTCCAGTGGGTTTACGTTCGTGATATGTTTGAAGACTCGTTCGAACGTTCTTAGGCAGAAGACTTGCGTTCTAGTTGAGTTTAAGTACGCATTCGAATGTTCTTACGAAAAATTAAATTTTGGCCTATGCGTTCGTCGAACGTTCGAACGCCCTTGCGTATTTTTCATGCATATAATACATTTTCCAGAAAATTTCTTAATAAAATATGTGAATTTTCATCTAACAACACTTATTTTAATAAGTTCTTAAGTTTGTTTGGGAATTAAGTGTTATTAAACGAAAATAACATGCATTAAACAAATCAAACCAGAACACAAATTCAGATCTACACTAACATGCCAACTTAGACATAAACTTTAAAGCCTTAAAGAATAAGAAAAACCTGGAAAACTAATGAAAAATATAGTCTAAGTCGAGTTCTCTATGTCCTTAAGAACTTATTAGCCCCGTCTCGGTGCTCTACGGATTTTGTGGCTAATGTCCTCCCAGGATAACTTGGATTCCTCTTGTTCAATGGGCACTCATTTATAAGATCTTGAACTAGAAAGAATGGTGGAAACTCTCTTAACTCAAAAGAAAAGACTCATATTAACTATATATGAGACTTCTAGTTTTTTATATGGATGTTTGAATGAACATCAAAGATACTTTATATAGGCATGGAATGGTGCCTTAAGGGCACCCTTTGGTTTGGGGTGTAACCCTCCTAAGGGTTATACCCATTCCATGTGCCTTTTGGATCCCAGAGGTCTGTATCCAAATATAGAGGACATGTCCCTACATGTTAGTGCCTTTCCCAAAGGCCACTACTCAATGGACATGACCCTTCTTGCATCCATACTATACATATACATATATTTAGAGAATTTTCTACACTTTTCTGTTAAATACAGTTGTTATTCCAATTCCTTGTAAACCTTGTAAACCTAGGCTTGCCAGAAGGAGACATGGTGCCAATAGGATATAGATAGGGCACATAAGCAGATGGTTTTGATTTCTGTTTGGCAGAAAACTCTTTTTCACGAGCCTCTAACGCCTGTGTAGAAATGTGAGTTAGGCTCTCTGTTGCAAAGGCATCACCTTTCGAATGTGATTTCATCAAGTAGCCGACTAATCTTGTCTTCTTTCGATTGTGATTCATTCACGAGGAAATTAACGGCCAACCTGATAGATATATGTTAACATAGTGTTACTGAAAAACTATAATGACAAGGTTTTGTTGGGTTTCAAAAATGGGTTTTCATAATATAACTAACTCAGTTTGGTTGCTGAGAAAAATACAAACACAGTTTCTTGATCTTATATTTTCCTCAGTTAGTAGTAAATAAATTCTCAATTTGTCAGCAACTAAGAGCAACCCCATGTTAGGCCACCTGTAACCAGAGTTTACCAAAGGATGGCAAAACAAACAAATCCTGAAGAGCAATAAAAAGGACATTAATGGATGTAAAAGTGAAACATGTTAGCTGAGAGACAAGTGGGCCAAAGATAATTGGTTGAGAAGGCTGTGTGTAACGCGCCAACACCCCAACCTTGTCCAGGGCTAATGTCTTGCCCATGGCCGCTTGTGTTGTGGTACTAGTGTGCACTATTGTATTTTTCTTATTTTATTTTATTTTCTATTTTAGGGGGGGTGACAACTCAAACATCATGTATTTTTCCTAGTGCCACTTTTGTAATGTCTTTAAAACCTCTTTACGGGGAGGTGACCCGGGCACCTTAGAAGGGTCTTGGCCACCATCATACTAGGGGCTTAAGCTGTGTACTCCTTCGCCCTTAGTTGGCTTGTTTAATGAAACATACTTCTTTTGATGTCCCATTGTTTTATCCCAATGTGATGCTTGAATGCTTATGCTTTAAGCTTAATATATGATTATTTATCTCGTGCCATGCGAATGTGTGCTAACAATGTATACTGAACTCCCATTGCTTAATAATGCTCATAACTTGTTGATGGCTAACCTTGAGCTTGTCCTTGCAGGCTAAGTTCTAGGCTGACTTGTTAGACGCAACGTTAACAAATGCCACACGGACCCAACTTAGTGACCCCAAAGTTTGGCCCGTGACAGTTGGTATCAGAGCGGGTTCAAGATTAGAACCATAGAATGGCTAAAAGAATATCGATAAAAGCACAGTTGGATGTTGTTGAGAAAAAACTGGTTGACATTCATGAATACATTACAAATTAACGAAGAAAACTTTTGATGTCGAGAACTTCAGGCAAACTATCAAGGTACTTGAAGCCCTAACGAATCGGGTAAGTGCCTTAGAGGCCTAAGCTAATTGTGCTTGAACTAGTGCTCCCTAAGAGGAGGGACACGCTGATGATGGGGTGGATGCAGTAAATACGATCAAAGAACAATTGGCCGAATTGAGCGTGAGGGTGAACCTCACCGCCCTTGCTATCTCAAATCTACCAACAACTACTCCAAGTATGGAACCGAGAGATCTAATATTTCAGAGCCTAGAGATTATAAAGGTGTTAGAGATGCTCAAGAACTCAAGAATTTCCTCTTTGATATGGTTCAATACTTCAGAGCTTCACGGATCGTGGATGAAGAGGACAAGGTCTCGATTGCAGTGATGTATTTGTTTGGAGATGCCAAGTCACGGTGGAGGGCGAAATACATAGAGATTCAGGATGGGCGGTGCTCCATCAAAGATTGGAGAGATCTAAAACGTGAGTTTAAAGCACAATTCCTTCCAAGGAATGTGGCTTACATGGCTCATAGACAGTTGCGAGAACTGAAGTATACATGTACAGTCCGAAAATATATGAGGAAGTTCTCAGGGTTGATGCTAGATATTCGAGACATGTCCGAGTAGGAAAAACTATTCTATTTCCTTTGTTGAAGCATTGGGCCGGAACTGAGTTACAGAGGCAACGAGTGAAGGATTACCCCTCCGCACAAGTTGCTGCAAAGCAATTGATAGATTACTCTCTTGATGGGACTCCGACAAAGAGATCCTTGCATGCACCCACCACTAATGACAGTGGGAACAAAAGGGCCAAGAATTGGAGCAACGACTATTGGTTCCTAGATCCGGTAGGGGGACATCCAAGTCCGAAACATATATCTTATATATGCCAATACATCCAATGTATTACCTAACCTTTTTCCTCTGAATCAACTAAGCCTTGGCTTTGGCACAACAAACCTAGTGATTCCAGTCAAGCGCGACCCATTAACCATGGAAAGCTTCGTAATCGATGTCGATGGACAAGAAGTGGTCTTGACTTTGGCCAACAAACCACAACTTGGACAAGACACCGATATAGAACAAAAATCTCGTGATTCAAACACATCTTCGACGGACAAAGGGCTTGACTTTGGCCAACAACCCAATACTAGTCTCGGATCTTGAGTAAGAATCACTCAATGGAAGGAAAGACGCATGATATTTGATGAAGGTTTTTCGCGTGTAAATTGGCAACCAATTTATTATCTTTGTTAAGGTCTCATCATCATACACCCTTAAACATGCATTCTAAATACATAATAAAGCAAGTATGAAAATAAATAATAATGATATGCGGATGGATATTTAACACATTGATCCTAGATCAAATCTCTCCCTTTCTCTCTCAAGCTAGCACTTGTATTACTTCTACCCGTTACACTACACTTCTAAAGAAACCTCATTTACATTGAGGGGAATAGGTGAGAAGAGAATACAAAGAGAATAGAGGTGATAAGGCTGGACACGCAGGTCCAATTTAATAAATCGAATTTATTACAACAATTTCCAAAATTGCCCCCAGCCGACTAATATCCATCCGATATACATTATTAATTTATCACAACCATGTATTCAGACAAGCATGTTATGAATCAATCTAATCAAATTAATTAATCTGATAATTAGTGATCATCCAATGTTCAAACAATGATTTGATTTTTGCACGAGTCAAACTCATTTTTGCGAATAAGTACTCAAAGTACGAATTCTCGAATTAAATTAAACTACAACATTAAATCCAATTTAATATGTATTTAATACTGATTCTGTATTTAATTCCAAATTAAATATTACACTTTATTAATAAACATTTTACGACTTAAATTCAAAATTTAATCGCTACGGGTCTCAAAGCCCGATTAACGTCCAACGTCAATTTAATTAAAGTCCAATGGGCTTTTAATTGATTTCTTGAGGCGTGGACTTTTGGTCAACTCGGGTCAAACCGAAAACCAAAGTCCAATCCGGGAGTTACCCCATAAGCCCAAAAATCAATCTTGGCCCATTAGGCCCAATTAAACTTTAAAGGTTTATAAGTCGCATTTGGGCTTTATGGAAGCGGTTTTGGGCCCAATTGGATCCAATCCAATTCGCCTAAACCCAACTTTGTACAACAAAGCCCAATAAGCCCATTTACAACTTTAAAAGCCCAAATCCAATTTTAAGGCCCAAATAATTAAATTACCAAATTCCAAATTTCCAATTTAATTACATAAAGTGTATATCATGATTAATCACCCAAATCAATATTTCCAAAACATCAAATTAGTCCAATTAATCATGCTAAACATCATCATCACATGTCCAACATATTTTGATGAAAATCAAACCCATTACACATGCTAAAGTGTCTCGGCCAAGGGAGTGATTTTTATCCGATTCAAATTCAATCCAATTAATTTCACAATCAATATTAAATCAACTTCCCGAATTATTTCTAACTCATCCAATGAATCAAAAAATAAAATTCCAAGACATTAGGGCATCTATCATATTCGACCATACTAAGGTATTTGGGGATTTTTGTTCAATTCAAAATTCAATCCAATTAATCTTAAATTAACATCATCCTACATGATTCCAACTCATCCAATGAATCAAAATCAAAAAATTCCAAATTTCCAAACACCCTATACCATTCGGCCAACATGAATAATTGGGGAAAATTTGATCCAATCATTATTTCATCAAATTGATCCAATCAATCCTTAATTCAACATATATTAAGCATGCTCAATCATCCAATTTCATAAAATCATGCTCAAATTTATTTTACCCAATTTTAACCCTAAAAGTTTCATGCTTGAACCTAGGCTGGTTTCTAGATTAGGTCCCAAGATCATCAAACAAGCATGAAATATGTGTGAAAACAAATCAAAGGAGTTGCAGAATACTCACATCGATCGGTTGAGACGATTTGATGAAGAACAAAAATCAAATTTCTTCCTTCAAGTTGGCGCACCAGTGAGCAGCCCACTGCTTGCATTTTTTCAGTTTTGTATCAACAATTTGAGCTTCGAATCTTCGTCGTTTGATTCCCAGCTCGAATTGTTGATACAAAACTGAAAAAATGCAAGCAGTGGGCTGCTCACTGGTACGCCAACTTGAAGGAAGAAATTTGATTTTTGTTCTTCATCAAATCGTCTCAACCGATCGATGTGAGTATTCCTTAACTCCTTTGATTTGTTTTCACACATATTTCATGCTTGTTTGATGATCTTGGGACCTAATCTAGAAACCAACAATGGTATCAGAGCATTTAAGAGAACAAGTTCCGTATCCTACGTGACCATCATCTCCATATGACTGGAGTGACACTTCCATCTTGACATCACACCCAATACACTACGATTCTCAATATACCCAGCATCGGCGTACACAGAACCGGTTAAAGCCCTTGACGACCTCAACTAAAGTATATTGATTGTCGTATGTATTAGCGGTGCAAGTCTCAGGTTAAGACCAAATACACCTACCTTGATTGCAGACTCCCATAGACACATAGTCATACTACCAATGGGATTCCGCGGGGGGTCTATCTAGAACGAAGCTGTTTCCCGTACCATCGGTAAAACACAACCTCCTATTACACTTGCATGAGTATCCTATACCCAAATATATGAGAACTATGACGTTGTGCCCTCACAAATGCGCACAAGTGTAATACTAGTCTTTTACGTATTTATCGATGTCCAATCTCGATAATAATTTGACTAGGGATATTTAATGATTTATCCTTCGTGGACTGATGCTGTCTCATATCATTCTCTGTCCAGGAACAAATCATAGGGACCTCTCATCATTTATATATCTAGGTGATCTAATCATAAATGATAAGAGTGCAATCTCCTTTGTCACATAGTTAATTTGTACAACAACACCGTGATATGTACAAATAGTGATGCTATGGGTCATAATTGTCCAACAATCTCCCACTTGGCCTATAGCCAGTCACTCGAGTCTCTGACACCCGAACTATGTACGGTTGGCTCAAATTGCTGAGAAATTCTTTCGTCAGTGGATTTCCATGATTATCGTCTGATGCGATTTATTTGATCATCACATCGCCATGATGTATGATCCGAACGAATCAGATGAATATTGAAGTATGTATCTGGATCGTTGATGAGACCATTAATTCTTTAGCCGGTGCTGACGCCTAGCTCAGCCGCTAACAGAACTATATCTAATCTAATTAGATTTGTTTATCGACCTAGAAGGCTTCTATTGCCACTCCAGCTGCAACAATAATCTGCATTTGTTGTTTATTTGGTAACAGTATCTTGCTTGGAAGATTTCCAGCTCACTGTTCCGTTATTCAAACTTTATAGTACCGCTTGCGACTTTTAGTCATCTTTATCGGTTAGGAAACTTGCTACAGTGATCCCAGTCACTTCAAGTTCTCATTCTCCACAGATTAAGACATCATCCTTATTTCTCTAAGATACTAACGGATGTTCTTAACTTCAATCCAGTGACTATCACTCGGATTGGCCTGTTTGTGAATCCATATGCTCAAAGCGTATGAGACACCAGGTCATGTACATTTTTCAATGTACGATTTCTCGGAGAGTTTTAACAACTTAATCTATCCCAATAGATATTTATTCCTTGAATAAAGGTTGTTTTCTCCCAAGAGTTATACGGAGAATTTTCTCGAAAGCCAAGCTTTCGCCGATTGTTTTCTGGGAATATCATTTCCTAAGACTTGCCTCATCTGCCAGTAAGATAAAGTGGAAAAGTTGAAGACCCTAGGGTTGTTGGAGCCATTGAATGTCCCAAATAGACCATGGGAGAGTGTCTCTCTTGACTTCATAACTAACCTTCCAAAATTGGTGACCTAACCAACATTTTGGAGATTTTTGATAGGTTCTCCAAGTATGCGACATTTATACCAGCACCTAAATACTGCATGGCAGAAGAAACTGCGAGATTGTTCTTCAAGCATGTGGTGAAATACTGGGGGGTATCTAGACAGATCATGAGTGATCGAGACTAGAGATTTGTAGGTACATTTTGGTCAGAACTCTTTAACCTACTTGGTTCTCAACTGAACATGTCGACGAGTTATCACCCTGAAATAGATGGCCAGGCAAAGAGATTCAATGAGGTGCTAGAAGAATAACTACACCACTTTGTTAGTGCCAACCAGAGGAATTGGGCACAACTACTTGATGTTGCCTAATTTTGCTTCAACTATCAGAAAAGCTCCATCACCAATAAAACTCCTTTTGAAATTGTGATGGGTCAACAACCTCTACTCCCATACACAGTGACAGAGTATTCAGGGAAGAGTCTGCGAGCTTTCAACTTCACGAAGGAATGGAGAACCAATACAGAGATTGCTTGAGCATACTTGGAGAAAGCCTCCGCGAGGATGAAGAATTCCAACCTGGAGATTTGGTGCTAATCAAGTTAAATCTAGAGCAGATGCGATTCAGAGGGAACAAAGACAAGAGACTGGTGAGAAAGTATGAAGGACTTATTGACATTCTTAAAAAGGTGGGTAAGGAGATTAAAGAACCAACAAGGAAAAGTGCCACAAGGGAAGTTGAGGAGATTTTGACAGAAAGAGAGGTAACCATGGACCAAAGACATGGAAAGGATTTCCTAGTGAAGTGGAGAGACTTGGGAGATGAAGAGACTAGTTGGGATAGAGCCGAAGACCTCCAACAATTTAAGTAGAAGATTGAAGACTTTCATGCCCTTCAGCATCGTGACGAGAGAGCCGAAGACCTGCAGCAGCCTCAGCAAAAGAGTGAAGATTTTCAAGCCAGTCAGCACCAAGATGAAGAGCAGTGGAGGGGCAGATCAACAATGTCGACGAGAACGTCGACATATTAAATGGGAGAGGCTGTAACGCGCCAACACCCCTAGCTTGTCCAGGGCCAATGTCTTACCCATGGCCGCTTGTGTTGTAGTGCTAGTGTGTACTATTGTATTTTTCTTATTTTATTTTATTTTATTTTCTATTTTAGGGGGGGTGACAACTCAAACATCATGTGTGTTTCCTAGTGTCACTTTTGTAATGTCTTTAAAACCTCTTTAGGGGGAGGTGACCCGGGCACCTTAGAAGGGCCTTAGCCACCAGCATACTATGGGCTTAAGCTGTGTACTCCATCGCCCTTAGTTGGCTTGTTTAATAAAACATGATTCTTTTGATGTCCCATTTTTTGTCCAAATGTGATGCTTGAATGCTTATGCTTTAAGCTTAATATATGATTCCTTATCTTGTGCCATGCGAATGAGTTCTAACAATGTATACTGAATTCCCATTGCTTAATAATGCTCACAACTTGTTGATGTCTAACCTTGAGTTTGTTGCAGGCTCAATTATAGGCTGACTTGTTAGACGCAACGTTAACAAATGCCGCACAGACCCAACATGATGACCCCAAAGTTTGGCCTATGACACTGTGTATGGGAACACGTCATGATGGGCTGGAAAAACATGCAGCTGGTGTGTGGATCCTTACTGTTAAAAGGGGGAGCATGCCCAAAATATAGCTAGCTGAAATATGAAGATGTTCTTCGATTGAGGCTCTGTTCTTACTCGTTATTGAGGCTATGTTCTCACTCGTTACTTTCTGTCTCTAATAATAGCTAGCTGATCACCCTACCATGATTAAGGATACTAATCAAATCCATTAAAGCTCAAATCCCTAGTAAGTTCGAACATGGTAAGTGAGATTTCATGCTTGAAGCTTCAAAATTAGAGAGGGAAAGGGTTGGGAAGACTTACTTGTTTAGAAGTTTAGCTTGATGGAGTCACTTTCCCTTTAGTATTGGCGAGAGAGAAGAAAATATTTTTATTGTTCTTGCCAAGCCCCGAAATCGTATGTGAGAAAAGTGAGAGAATGGGCTTGTCTAAGGTAGGGGGTGGAAAAATAAATGACTGAATCGAATTTATATCGAATCTTAAACGAATCGAATCAAAATATGAATGATTCGTATTCTATTCGTTTATTAAACGAATCATAATCTCAGGATTCGTATTCGATTCGTTTATTAAACGAAACGAATACGAATATTCGTTTAGTCAATGATATTATTTAATAAAATAATTTACCACACTTAATTTACATTAATTCTTCATAAATATAGACATATGAAATATGTAATTAATATATTTACTAAAAATACCTCACAAAATATCGAAAATATTACTTTTTCTATAATAATTAGCTATAATTTCTCAAATCTTAATTTACAATTAAAAAGAACTAGTAAATAAAAATAATAAAACGAATCCTAAACGAATAAACGAATTAATGAGCTTAAATTCGTATTCGATTCGTCTAATAAACGAATCGATTCGAATGGACCATTTATTAAACGAATCCATTTTTTCAAACCCGTATTCATTTTAAAGCGAATCAAATCGAAATCCTGACCCAAATTGCCACCCTTAGTCTAAACGAATCGAATATGAATATTCGTTTAATCAATGATATTCTTTAATAAAATAATTTACCACACTTAATTTACATTAATTCTTCATAAATATAGACATATGAAATATGTAATTAATATATTTACTAAAAATACCTCATCAAATATCGAAATATGACTTTTTCTATAATAATTAGCTATAATTTCTCGAATCTTAATTGAAAATTAACAAGAACCAGTAAATAAAAATAATAAAACGAATCCTAAACGAATAAACGAATCAATGAACTTAAATTCGTTCGAATCGAATTGACTCATTTATTAAACAAATCCATTTTTTTAAACCCGTATTCATTTTAAAGCGAATCAAATCGAAATCCTGACCCAAATTGCCACCCTTAGTCTAAACGAATAGAATACGAATATTCATTTAGTCAATGATATTATTTAATAAAATAATTTACCACATTTAATTTATATTAATTCTTCATAAATATAGACATATGAAATATGTAATTAATATATTTACTAAAAACACCTCATCAAATATCGAAATATTACTTTTTCTATAATAATTAGCTATTTTCTCGAATCTTAATTGAAAATTAACAAGAACCAGTAAATAAAAATAATAAAACGAATCCTAAACGAATAAACGAATCAATGAACTTAAATTCGTATTCGATTCGTTTAATAAAAGAATCGAATCGAATCGACTCATTTATTAAATGAATCCATTTTTTTAAATCCGTATTCATTTTAAAGCGAATCAAATCGAAATCCTGACCCATATCGCCACCCTTAGTCTAAACGAATAGAATACGAATATTCATTTAGTCAATGATATTATTTAATAAAATAATTTGCCACACTTAATTTACATTAATTCTTCATAAATATAGACATATGAAATATGTAATTAATATATTTACTAAAAATACCTCATCAAATATCGAAATATTACTTTTTCTATAATAATTAACTATAATTTCTCGAATCTTAATTGAAAATTAACAAGAATCAGTAAATAAAAATAATAAAACGAATCCTAAATGAATAAACGAATCAATGAACTTAAATTCGTATTCGATTCGTTAAATAAACGAATCGAATCGAATTGACTCATTTATTAAACGAATCCATTTTTTCAAACCCGTATTCATTTTAAAGAGAATCAAATCGAAATCCCGACCCAAATTGCCACATTTAGTCTAAACGAATCGAATACGAATATTCATTTAGTCAATGATATTATTTAATAAAATAATTTACCACACTTAATTTACATTAATTCTTCATAAATATAGACATATGAAATATGTAATTAATATATTTACTAAAAATACCTCATCAAATATCGAAATATTACTTTTTCTATACTAATTAGTTATAATTTCTCGAATCTTAATTGAAAATTAACAAGAACTAGTAAATAAAAATAATAAAACGAATCCTAAACGAATAAACGAATCAATGAACTTAAAATCATATTCGATTCATTTAATAAACAAATCGAATTGACCCATTTATTAAACGAATTTATTTTTTCAAACCCATATTTATTTTAAAGTAAATCAAATTAAAATCATAACCCAAATTATCACTCATAGGCTAAGGTACGCCAGGCTGTGTATGACATACCCCCTGCGTTCCTCACGGTTGGATGACTTGGATCACTAATATGTCTTATTATAAAAGCTCCTCTCTCTCAACAAATCCCTCAAATCTCTCTCTCTCACGATCTCTCTCTCTCACACAGCAAAAATTTCCCCAAATTTGTGCCCTAAAATTGCGATACTCCGACGCCGTTTGACAGGTTCTGCTTTATCGTCGCTGGTCAAGTCCGTCGCTGCTACACTTCATCCTCTACGCCGTCGCTGGTTTTTGTGGTGAGCTAATCTTGATTACACTGCATCCTTTATAATTTTAGTCATTTAGTGTTCGTTCTGTTGTTTCGAATCTTGCATGCAAGTTGTGTTTTTGGCAATATTTTTACCCACTCTCACTTGCAATTTCTGTTTGTTTATTGTAGCCTCTGACGCAAAATCAGTTTCCTCTGCTCAACTCCGTCGCTACTTCAACTCAACAGTTATATTCCTATTATGCTTATACTCGTATCAAGTGATATTGTGGTTTTTTAATATGATATTCTAGTGTCCTGTGCCTCAGTTAATCCTTATTTGTAGTCTGAGGCTGTGTTGGATTTGCTTGATGTTGTATTTCATTTCTGTGTTCATAAGAAATATCTGTATGTTTTATGAGGTAATGGAAGTATCAAGTACCTAACAGTGCCTCAAGATTAATCTACTTATGCCCTGTAACCTTAAACCCATAGGTGCAGTGCTTGGCTGTGAATGAACATTAAATTTAATCTATGTAATTTTTTGAAGATAAATGAAGTTAAATTTATCCAATGAACATTTCTAATCAGTAGAATCTTGACATTTTCTCTTGTGGTGTAGATGTAGGGTATGATATCTTGAAATAGTTTCATACATTGCCTGTAACTTGTTTAAATCTGAATAATGCAACCAGAACACGCAGTATACTAGTAGTGTCAGATCTATGTTAATATCTTAAATCAAGTTTTGGCTACCGTTAATGTTGTTGCCTTTAATAGTGAGTTGTAGATGCTGATGTCTGTGGGTGTAGATTGTAGGGTAAACTTTGGTTACATGTGGCCTAACATGGGGTTGCTCTAGTTGCTGACAAATTGATAATTTATTTACTACTAGCTGAGGAAAATATAAGATCAAGAAACTGTGTTTTTATTTTTCTCAGCAACCAAACTGAGTTATATTATGAAAACCCATTTTTGAAACCCAACAAAACCTTGTCATTATAGTTTTTCGGTAACACTATGTTTACATATATCTATCAGGTTGGCCGATAATTTCCTCGTGAATGAATCACAATCGAAAGAAGACAGGATTAGTCAGCTACTTGATGAAATCACATTTGGACGGTGATGCCTTTGCAACAGAGAGCCTAACTCACATCTCTACACAGGCGTCAGAGGCTCGTGACAAAGAGGTGTTTGCCAAACAGAAATCACAATCATCTGCTTTTGTGCCCCCTCTGTATCCTATTGGCGCCATGTCTCCTTCCGGCAAGCCTAGGTTTACAAGGAAGGACCTTCTTGCTGCCTTCAGGACCATTGGGATTCCTGCTCCCCATCGTCCCAGATCCCCAACTCCTCTAAATGATGAGGTGGAGGGCCAGGTCCAGCATTGCCATAAGAAGCATCGGGTGGAAAGTGACCAAGTATGCCCTTCAGGGGTTGAGTCAGTGCCAAGCTCCGCAGCTACTATTTCAGGGTCTGGTGCTCTGGCGTCAGAGCCTGTTTCTTTTGTTGCTCCCTCCGACCCTTCTCTAGTTTTGCCTGCTTCCTCCTCTTCTAGCTCAAAATTTCCTGCCAGCCTAACTCACATTTCTACACAGGCGTCAGAGGCTCGTGACAAAGAGGTGTTTGCCAAACAGAAATCACAATCATCTGCTTCTGTGCCCCCTCTGTATCCTATTGGCACCATGTCTCCTTCTGGCAAGCCTAGGTTTACAAGGAAGGACCTTTGTGCTGCCTTCAGAACCATTGGGATTCCTGCTCCCCATCATCCCAGATCCACAACTCCTCTAAATGATGAGGTGGAGGGCCAGCTCCAGCATCGCCGTAAGAAGCAGCAGTTGGAAAGTGACCAAGTATGCCCTTCAGGGGTTGAGTCAGGGCCAAGCTCCGCAGCTACTATTTCAGGGTCTGGTGCTCTTGCTTCAGGGCCTGTTTCTGTTGTTGCTCCCTCCGACCCTTCTCTAGTTTTGCCTGCTTCCTCCTCTTCTGGCTCAAAATCTCCTGCCCCCGCCTCTAAGTCTCCTTCCCCTGCCTATGGATCTCCTCCGATTGCTTCTGTCTTGCCGCTTGTTGGTGCCTCTTCATTGTCCCCTCCGGGGCCTCTTCTTCCCCCGAGCCTCGTCCAGCAGTTCCCTGAACTTCCATCTATTAATCCTTCTGCCTTCGACTCTGGCGAGTTCAAAGGTCTGCTGGAATCTGTGCTCTCCCTTGTTTCTTCTCCTTCAGCACAGCAGTGTCTTCCTTCTTTGTTTCAAGACCCCACCCTCGGCAGTGGCATTTTGCTATTTTGCGGGCTGTGTGCTAGATGTGCAGCTCAGCAGATTTGGGCATCAGAGAGTCGCCTTCAGGATGTTCAGGAAAAATTTGCTAAGGCTTCTGAGGCACTGGAGCTGGTGAAGAAGGAATTGGACAAAGAAGCAGCAGCTGGCAAGGACTCATCTGTACTGGCTGCTACTCAATCAGAGCTCTTGGCGGTCAAGGAGAAGTTGGCTATGCTAGAGTCAGAAAATCAGGGTCTGAACCAAAATAACGAGACTCTGCGTGCTGATCTCTCTTTGGCCTGGAAGGAATTGGACAAAGAAAAAGCAGCCGGCAAGGACTTATCTCTACTGGCTGCTACTCAATCAGTGCTCTCGGCGGTCAAGGAGAAGTTGGCTATGCTAGAGTCGGAAAATCAGGGTCTGAGCCAAAATAACGAGACTCTGCGTGCTGATCTCTCTTTGGCCCGGAAGGAATTGGACAAAGAAAAAGCAGCCGGCAAGGACTTATCTGTACTGGCTGCTACTCAATCAGAGCTCTCGGCGGTCAAGGAGAAGTTGGTTATGCTAGAGTCAGAAAATCCGGATCTGAGCCAAAATAACGAGACTCTGCGTGCTGGTCTCTCTTTGGCCCTGCGTGAAAAGGATAGACTACGCGCTGAAGTATCCAAGACTCATCAGGTAAGGCTTCTAGCTCTGGATCTTTCGTTTTGCTCTGTTTTTAATTTTTGATGTGAAGCTGTTAAATTATGCGACAAGACATACTGTGTCGGATGGTGGGACAACACTTTGACAGAGGATGTCGTGCAGTGCGACGGTATGATGCACTGTGTGTGTCGCACAGAACAACATACTGTCGCACAGAACAACATCTTGTCGCACAACATCCTTTTCTGTCGCACGTTAACATGTCTTTTTTAGGTTCCATCACCCTCTACTGGCTTCGATCATATTCAGCGCGGTCCACAAATTGTTGAAAATGTGACCAACCAACATGAAGCTGTAAGCCAGTTTGGACAGCCATTGAAGAAGTCTTCACTGCTCTCAAGTCCATATGTTGCTCTGCCAAAGAAGGCGAGATTAATGGAATCTATTTCAGATCCTTTGAAATATGTCAACGAGCCGGAAGTATTTGCGCAATTTGAGAGTTGGTATAAGGGGGAATTGGATATTATTGGCACCAAACACAATCAAACATTTTATAATTCATTAATGGGCTCAGGTGGAGAAAGACTACTGAGTGATGAGGTGAGTTATATTTTAAAACTTATTACGGACTTGTTAATTAACAAGCTTTTTAATTAAATTTATGTATTTGCAATTACAGCAAATCAATTCGTATTTGCGGTTGATCAGTGATCAGCAGGATAAAAATACGGATTTAAATCAACGAGCTATGATTATGGATACATGGTTTTATGTAAGTATCCTGATATTTCTTTTTAGATTTTGTGGTTGGCGATGATGATTGTTGACATCAATTTTGATTTTAGATTTTTGCACGTCATGCTTGGAATGACTGTGGAGGTGACATTGACAAAATTGCATTCGACGACAACTTCCTTACATACTATCACCTTACATACTATCATACAAGTTCAGTGTCATCAAGGTCTTGGACGACGGTCGATTCTGTAAGTACAATGTTATTTTAAAAATGCTATAAATTCAAAATTTTATATCAGTTTATTTTTTTTTGTTTTTTTTTTCTTACAATTATTATATAGGTATTTATGCCAGTCAACATCAAGGATGGACATTGGGTAATGGTAGAAGTCAGTCTGGATACAAGTCAAATCCTGATTTTCGATTCATGCCTTAATGGATATTCCGATAGAGAGATTTATGAGGAGGTCCAATTATTGAACAAGATTCTCCCTGTTTGGTTAGTCCAAAATGGGTTCTACACTATCCGACCTGAAATAGATAGCACTAGAAGCTGGAACATGAGGCGGCTTGCTAAAGGCGTCCCACAACAAAAGACCGGAAGTAGTGATTCTGGTGTGTTTATGGTAATTTTTATTTTATATAGGATGTATAATCAAAAACCCCAATTTGAGCCGGGACATGGGGATTATTTTAGGAAGAAAATCTGCTTGGAATTGTTTAGTGACCAGATATTATAAAATCTGAATTTTTTCACATATGTAAAATTTGCTTTATATAGGGATTGTTCAGTGTTTGTGATTGTTTAAATACCATCGCATTGCAACGCTTCTGTCACTCTCTGTGACAGAATCTGCTGCCACCAGCGATGGGTTGTGACGGTGAGGAAGCTGCTGCCACCGACGATTGATCCATAGAGGAAGAGTTTGGTGAAGGAAAAAATTTTGAGTTGTTCAAATTAGGGCTTAAATTTGGGGATTTTGTGGAATTAGAGACTTCGGGATTTTTTAACATGGTGATACATTTAGGGATTTGAGGCTTTTTGAGTGTTATTGATTTGTGAGGAATGTGAAGGAGGAGAGTAAGTGTTGGAGTTTGGTGTTGAAGTGGGTGTCTGGGTATTTTGAGATGACAGGCAACTTAGCTGATGGTGGCTGAGTCCAGGCTTTGGCAAAGTCTGTAAAAGCCACCTTGGGTTTAATCTTCCTAAGGTTTGTCACATTCTGTTCCATATTGATCAGATCATCAGCCTTTCTCATGTAATGTCAAATATGAAATGATGCGAAAGTGTAAAGTAGCTGTACTGGTGATAATTCAGTACAAGAAGCCGAATATGAAAGTGACTTACATATGAAGAAGCCGAATATAATTCAACGTAGTTACAAGACCTTGAGCTTGAGGGGAGATGTTAAGGATTAAGGATTATGAAAGTGACTTGCATATGAAGAAGCCGAATATGAAATGATGCGAAAGTGTAAAGGAGCTGTACTGGTGATAATTCGATGTTAGATAATATAGTAAATGATAAATAATTGTGCATGTGTTGCAATCTGAATCTAAAATTGATCAGCTACGTAAGCATGCAATTGATAGCTGAGGGCAGAAACAAGGTTCTGATGCACAAGGTCTGAATCAAGGGTCTGATGCAACTGATAAGCCGCATGCGTGGTGCACCTGGAAAAGACAAGGTCTGAATCAAGGTCTGAATCAAGGTTCGGATGCACAAGGTATGAGCCATTGACAACCCAATTAGGAGCTTCTTGCAAAAAAAAAGTGTAAATAATAATAATAATATATATCATAATCATCTATTAAAATAAATATATATATACATATATGTGTGTCTCTTAATCTCTGCACTTAAATTTTTTTTTTTATTAAATTATAAAATTAAAATAATAAATTATTAAATAGAAAAACTAGTACAATATAAAAATATACTCTCATAATAAAATAAGAAACCTAAATAGCAGTTGCCTACAAAACCTATCAATTTTTTTTTTTATATTTTTGGACTATTATTATTTTTTATTTTATTTGTAATTATTTCTATAAATTTTTTATTTCATGAATTTTTTATTATTTATCGTGCTTCAGGATCAGACTTTAACTATTTTCTCTTGCACAATGAATTAGAAATAGTATTTGAGAACTGAGAGACATAAATATTAAATGTAATTAAATCAATTCTTTCATTTAAATTATAAAATCAACAAGAAACATTTATAAGAATATATGTTCAACCCGCACATAGTGGATGACTTGAGCTAGTTTAATAAAAGTCTGGAATCTTGAGTTATTAATTGATAGAATACTAATCAACCCAGGACCTTTTTTGATTTATATTCAAGAAAAAATATATTTTAGAAAAATTCATAAAATTAGAGGAATTTACAATCTTGGACTAAATGATAAAGGAATTTTAGGAAAAACAACTAGAAAAGCTTCGTTTACTGTTGAGTCCAATTAATCAAGATGCAAGAGAAGGACCATATCCATACAATTTTTGTCCGTTGAGCGCCTCATGGATATGTCATAAAAGATTCGAACACTTGCTCTAGTGTGTAACTAAATAAAATAAATAGATGATTTTTTTTTAAATGAAAAAAATAATGATACTAATAATAAATTAAAAATTAATAAAGTTGATGGAATCAAAATTTAATACAATCTAGCTCTTTAAATAATTAGGAACAATCCGTCAATACTATTGAATAAAGAAAATTTTAATATTTTTTAGAGAGTAAGATATTATAAATGTTAAAAAAATGATATAATAACAACTTAATCTAACGGGGCCCGGTGTAAACTTTTCTTTTTCTTGTAATAATATTTCACATTTTATTTAAATATATTTTTGTGTTTTTGCTTCTTTCTCCTATTTTTCATAATTTGTTCTGCATGACTCCCTTCAAACGAACACTTGAGACTCGTTCTGTGAGGGGGATAACATGAACTGAATATGAGATCATTTAGTGGATGAGAATCGATCCCGAGCTAGTTGAATAGTGGATGGACTCGGTGGGACGTAACCCGACCCCGAGCTGAGAGAGGCAAAGTGGCCTCAGTGGAATGAATCCAACCCCGAGCCGATCAATCAAGTGGCCTCGGTGGAACGAATCCAGCCCCGAGCCGATTAATCAAGTGGCCTCGGCGGAACGAATCCAGCCCCGAGCTGATTAATGAAGTGGCATCGGCGGAACGAATCCAGTCCCGAGCCGATTAATCAAGTGGCCTCGGCGGAACGAATCCAGCCCCGAGCTGATTAATCAAGTGGCCTCGGCGGAACAAATCCAGCCCCGAGCCGATTAATCAAGTGGCCTCGGCGGAACGAATCTAGCCCCGAGCCGATTAATCAAGTGGCATCGGCGGAACGAATCCAGCCCCAGGCCGATTGCTTAGGGGGGACTTATCAAGAAGGGAAGTGAATCAACCTTTTGAAGCCCTACTGAGTCCGACACGGTCGTCCCCCTACCAGACCAGCGGAAAAGAAAAACAAAACTCTGAAAAATAAAATTAAAGGGCGGGGGCGACTTAGCGCTTGTCCCAAAATAAAACGTTTCGTAAGTATAAACAACAATACGGATGCCTCAAAACAGCGTCCTGCCCGAGGTCTCCAAAACACAATTCTGAATCTTTCAGTTCAGAGTCCCGGTGAACCAGGATTTGGATCAGAGAGCGTTTAGAATGGTAAGGGCACATCCTCTATATACGGCACATTCTCTGCTCCGTCTATGCTTCTCTTGGATCCGAGTGATCAGGCGGGTGGGGTGAAAAATATACGGCAATTCTCTGCCCGTATTTCTTTTTCTGGCCTGAGAAGGCCATCTTCAGGGGGTATCTCCTTCTTTGTGATTTTGTCTCGGAATGTCCCCGTAAAACGAAGGGTCCTCTGTGCTCCTGTCGTGCTTTTATCCTTGATTTTTTGCTAGTCTGGTCGGTTGTGCGGGATTGGTCTTCGACGGGTTAGGGGATTAGTGTTGAGCGTGCCCCCGAAATTTTGAATATGGCTCCCATTTCAATCAAGAGAGCGGGGAATTTTTTTTTTGAAAAGAGAAAGTTGAAAAAAGTTTATTCATATTCGGGGGCATATTGCCCTTCTTACAGCTTTCTATGGGTATTTCGAGAAAGGGTTTACATCGAGCTCCTATCCCTTTGCCAGGTTGCTGCAAAAAAAAAAGAGTCTATTGAAAGTATTTTCTTAACATCTCGGCATTCCAGGATTTTCTTAATCGCGTGCCATCTAGCTGTTCCAAGATGTAGGACCCCGGCCTTACCACCTCTGCAATTTTGTAGGGCCCTTCCCACTTGGCTCATAACGAGCCTTCTTCCGGCCTTCGGGTGTTCAGAGTGACTCTTCTTAATACTAGGTCGCCCGGGAGAAAGACGCGAGTTCGAACTTTTTTGTTGTAGAAGCGGGTCTTCTTTATTGATAAACCGATGTCCTCATGGCTGACTTCTCTATTTTTTCCTCAATTAGGTCGATGTGGCTCCTGATAATCTCTTCATTTTTTTCGCCCTCAAAATGACGGAACCTGTGGGAAGTTATCCCAATATCTGCTGGAATAACTACTTCACACCCGTATGATAAGGAAAATGGGGTCTCCCCTGTAGAATCTTTATAGGTCGTTCGGTGTGCCTATAGTACTTTCGGTAATTCCTCGACCCATAAGCTCTTGCAGGATCCGAGCCGAGCTTTAAGTCCTAAAGTTTTATCAGAATTCACACCTTTTTGTAGCAATGGAATAATTTTTCTGATTTTTCTCTTTGATTTTTCTCTATTTTTTTATTTATATACAATATCTTACATCTATGTAACGAGCTTTGGGCCGGTGGCTCCCAAACCAGTTATCTTTAGGGCACCAGGTGTTAAGACACCCCTACGGACTTAATTACTCAGACTTCAGATATATATATTTATTCGGCAACATCTCTGATCTATGTAACGAACTTTGGGCCATTGACTCCCAAACCAGTTGGTTTTAGGGCACTAGGTGTTAAAACACCCTTACAGACTTAATAACTCGGATCTCGAACGTTTTTTTTTACTCCATCACTTTTTGAGATGCTTCCTCCAATTAAACTAGAGCACTGAATATTACAAACTTTTCAATTATAGCTCATGTCTGTATGTTACTATGCATATTGATAATATCTGCCAACTGAGCATATGAAATCCATTTTAGTCAATTTTAAGGAGAATTTACTAATTAAATAATTTAAAAGGAAATAAACAAAAATTAAATTATTTCGAAAATAGGCTTGAGATACGTATCAGGAGTGGGAACTCCTTACACAGCTATCTCTCACCAATTTCACCTTTTTAGTCAAAATAAAAACGCAAAACGCAAAATATTTTTGTACTTTTTTGAAAAAATTTCATTTTTTTTGTATTTTTCGAAAAATTTTGGACTAAAAAATAAAACAACATGATTACCCCCAAAAATAACTTGCGGTTATCGCAGTATAGCTGTGGTGTCGATTCCTCAGAGAGATGGTTACAGGAACTAATTTACTCAAACAAAAACTTTAGTAATAACTTAAATAAAGAAAACGAATGAAATTGATAATATAAGATAAAAGAAAATAAAAATTATGAAAAGTATGCAGGAAATATCTATAGAGATAAACAGCAAAGCATCAGGAATTCCTCTTGTATCAACCTCATGTATTCAGTTATTGATTCTTTTCATTACACAATTGAAGGTTTCACATCCCAAACCAACAGTTGTAAGATATTCAATTCTACTCATATTAAATTCTAGGGTAATCAATGATTATTTTTTCTATGTTAACAGCACACAAAAGTTATTATTACGAGCTATCTAACGTCGACAATATACCCTCAGGCAATACTGCAGCAGAGAAGACCAACACATAAAACAACTTTACCAGTCACAACTGGTTTCACAAATCACACATAGAAGAAGCATGAGTGGATCTATATGGGATTTGACAAAACACAATTTCTGGGCTAATAAATCGAAGGATAATAAAGAATAACAACCATCAATTTTATTAAACGTTAAAAGGTTCATTAAAGAATCAACAACATGAATGTAAGAAGTTTAAATATAGAAGTTCATCATTAGCTTCGCCTAGGAGATTAGTTCTCCATGAAAGAAAGAGATGCAGCCTGAATAGATTGGAGAGACGTCATGATTTCCTTGAAGTTCTTCGTTATTCCTCTCTATGAATTGTGTTTTTGGCTCTTTTTGTGTGTTTTTCCTATGTTTCTCTCTGATTTTATCCTCCCCCAAGATTTAGGACGAAGTTGGGTTTATATAGAAAAGTCCTGGAACCCTAAATTGCATTAAAAACGCACAGCACAAATCCTGGAATCGCAGTTTCGCGTCGCGACGTGCGCCGCACGTCGAAACGTGCTAGCGGCGTTAAAGGATGCTACAATTGGCTAGATCTCCTCGAGTAGATGCAAATCGATATATTATGGGTCTCGTAACTCTTACTAAATCAAAAGTTATAGCCTTTTTAAATTCAGTGCGTGGCTGATGCTCCTGCTTGCGTCCGATATATCTGTTAGGCTCTGAAACATGTTCAATTGCTCCATTTTCCTTGATCCATCGCTTCCTATTAACAAAGCACAAAATGACTCTAATTAATATTAAAATATATGATAATAAAGCTGAGTTAGCAGTGTTCTAAGTACACTTTCGTGCACTTATCACAACACACAACTAATCATCTTGTCGGTGAAAATAAAAGAAAATAACAAAAGAAAAGCAAATCAAAGCAATTATTAAGGTAACAGAATTATGTACGCAATACGCCACTTGTTTAGTATAAATTCATAAGGATGCGTCTCAAGAATTCATTCTTTACTCAGTCATCTCAAATGAATTAGCTCTCTTCTTTATGATTGCCAAACACCATTCCTTCTGTCTTAAAATGCTCTGTTTGTCATTTTCCCTACAAAAATAACAAAATTAAAAACTCTACAACATGTATACACAAATTATAAAACAAAAATTATAATAAATTGCATGGGTTGCCTCCCTACTAGCGCTAAATTTTTCATCTTCAGCCAGACGTGACTGAAATCCATATATCAAGGAGGTTTCAGCGTCGTTTTGGATGTCCGATTAAAGACAATCTCATGAGCGTTGCTTTTGAAGGGTCTCTTCCAACGGTAAAGTGGCAAAAAGAATTTTGTCACATTCAGTGCTTGTGCCACCTTTTTAAACTATGTCGCTCCAGTGGTTCCTGAAAAGAAAGAATGAAAATCAGGAGGTCTCGTATGATGCTTGACTTATAATGGAAGTTCCATTCTGTCAAGCTTCTGGGTGATGTCTTTGATTTGTAATCCTCAAAACAGTGATGTTTCTCTTGAATGCACTGATTCTTCAATAAGGTCAGACATTTGCTCATCCTTTTGCTCAGCTTCTTGCTCCACCATTTCTTCACAGATGGAGAATTCACAAAACCGGTCAAAAATGCGTCAACAGGAAAAATTTTCTTAAATAAAGTTTGGACAGCACTGGAGGCAATTTGTAACAAAACCGGTCAAAAATGCGTCAACAGGAAAAATTCCTTCTTCTGCGCGTCGCGACGCTGGAACCCTGCGCGCCGCGACGCCAAGCCTGCGCCGAAGTTGCTAAAATGCGCCGGGTCCACAAAATCAGAATCTGAGAAAAGTTGACTTTGCTAACGTGCGCATGCCACGTGTCACCATCACAACGGAGATGCTAACGTGCGCCGTGCCACGTGTCAAGATCTCATTGCTCGGACGGCCACCGCCTCACGTGTCATGCCACGTGTCACCACATCATCGTCCACATCAGCAGCCACGTCAGCAAGTCAACCGAGTCAACGTGCCACGTCATCATCAGCCAATCACAGCGCGCCACGTGTCAAGCTCTCATTCGTCCGACGGCCGCCGCCCCACGTGTCATGCCACGTGTCGCCACATCATCACCATGACGCAAGCAATGACGTCATGAACAGTTGACACGTCAGCATGACGTAAGCGATGACGTCATGAACAGTGCCACGTCATCGGATAAGATTTGAGCCGACCAACCAGCGCGTGACACGTATCACTGTAGCGCGCGTCGCGACGCTGGCCGCGCGGCGCGACGCGCGCACCCCATCGACGCCTATAAATTCAGAACCAGATTTCAGAAATTTGTATCCCATCCTCTCTCTTCAATTCCTTCTAAAGAGAGAGTTTCTCTCTCTAAACTCTTTTAGTTTTTACTTTTTAGTTTTGTAAATAATTTTAATTACTTTTTGTAATAATAGTAATTTAATTTTTACTTTTTACTTTCTTTTACAGTTTTTACTATTTACTATTTACTTTTTACAGTTTTTACTATTACTTTTTACTTTTTACAGTTTTTACTATTTACCGTGATGCGGTAATTTCTTTATGTCGGGTGAAAGGTAATTTCTTTTAATATATATTAGATTCATTCTCCCTTAAAATAATATATTTACTATTTAAATTGGACTTAATCAGGATACCGCCAGATTGGTCGGTGGGTAATAAAACATATATTCCGCCTTTATGGCTGGTTATTTTGGTTCCGCCTTTATGGCTGGTTATTTTGGTTCCGCCTTTATGGCTGGTTATTTTGGTTCCGCCTTTATGGCTGGTAATAATCACAAGTTTATATATTATTTTAATGGGAGATATCTAAATAAGTAGTAGTAGAATTAATTCCTTTTACCTTAACATTTTATTTTATTTTATTTTTCAGTATTTTTATTTTATGTTTTTATTAGTCCTAGTTATGTGTTAGTTATCTAGGGGTTGTGATAACTTTTAATATCACTAGTTTATAAGGGATTATTTTATAGTTTGGGGTAATTTATAAGTTTACTTATTAAGTCTTAAGCTTAATGCTTCTTATTGTCTGATCACCAATAAGAGTGAAATGGTAATCTAAAATGAACTAGACATAGGGATTTTAGGTTTCAGCCTTAGACTTAATAGCCCACGATCTTCTTTGAGGATAGATAACCCTTTAATAGATTTCCTTACAGGATAGGAATATACCTGTAGGGCGGGGGTAGCCATAGTTGGAACTTAGACTTAATGAATCCAGGTAATATGGTTGACATAGGAATATGGTTCAATTAGGTTATACTGGGTATTTGTAGTTGACCATCGGAAGAGGCTCTTACATAATTTAGTGTTCCAGGTTAGTAAACTGATTTATTACACAAACATAAAATAATCACTTCATCTTTTAAATGATATTAAAAGAATTCACAACCTTATATCTTTTTATCTGTATTTTCCTTAGTATTTTCTTTTATCTTTTTATTTATTATTTAGCAAATCTACAATCAACCAAATCAATCAAGCAATCAATTCCATTCTCCCCTTTAATTAGATATTTGTAATTAAATAGATTCAATAATTAATAACAACAGTAGGAATTAAGTCCTCGTGGGATCGATATTTTTATACTACTTGAACGATACGTGCGCTTGCGTTATACGTGTGTGTTTACGCCGGTCAAGTTTTTGGCGCCGTTGCCGGGGACTTATATTTCTTGAGTTGTTAATTTGAAGCTATCTAATTTACTTGTATCTAATTTTCTTTATTTTTATCTGAAATTTTTATTTCTTTCTTTTGATTTCAGGTGACTTAAAAATGGAACACTACTGGGAGATTGAGAGACTACATGCTTTACAAGAAGATACACCCCAAATCTGGGAGCAACAGTCCGGTTTTCTGAGGCCTGTTGAACAGCCCAATGATTATCACTGGATGCCAGAACCAAGCAATGCTACATTTGTTCATCAGAACGAAATGGGGAGATGTGTGATTTGTGACAGTAACCACCCGAGCGATCAATGTATATATCGATCAGAGTGGGAGAATTTCTGGAGGCAATCATGCAATGAAGAGCCATCACATTTCACAGAGCCACATTTTCCATCTTATCCACCATCTACCTTGATCTTCATCAACAACCAGAACCATTTGAGGAAGATCAATTGATTCACATGTTCAAGGAACAAGCAGCTCAATTTGATACACAAATTCAGAGTAACACAGAATCCTACAGAGAATGACAGATCAGATCAGACAATTCACAGAAAACCATAACTATATACTTCAAGAACCAGTTCCAGATGACACTGATGAAGCCTTCAAGTACCAATCATTTCACAATGACATTTCAACAGAGGAGGAGGCTGAACAGTATCAACAACCAGAGGTATCAGTTCAGGAACCCGAACCGGAAAAGTCTCGATTTGATTTTTATTATTCTGACTCTGACGAGGAGGAAGATGATCCATTTATACCAACTGCACCAACAACGGAGGATCAAATTTTCAAGCCTCAAAATGAAGATCTTGGAAAATGCTTTGCACAAATGTTTGATGAAGATCTACCTGAGCCAATCATTTCACCCAGATCAGAGGATGAAGACCTAAAATCTGACATTTCTTTTCATCCTCAGGTTGAAAATTTTGAAACATGTATTTCACAAATGACAGATGAAGAGCTGAATGCAGAAATTTTCAAATACATCTGCGAAGAAAAGGTGGAGCAAAAAGAAGAGCAAATGGAGGAGAAAATGTCTGACCTTAATAAAGATCTAGAGCATTCAGGAAAAACATCGCTGTTTTGGGGAGTGCAAATCAAAGATATCACCAAGAAGCTTGACAGAATGGAACTTCCATTCCAAGTCAAGCACCATACGAGACCTCCTGATTTTCTTTCTTTCTTTTCAGGAACCACTGGAGCAATAAAGATCAAAAAGGTGGCACGAGCACTGAATGAGACAAAACTCCTTTTGCCACTTTACCGTTGGAAGAGACCATTCAAAAGCAACGCTCACGGGATTGTCCTTAATCGGACATCCAAAACGACATTGAAACCTCCTTAACATATGGATTTCAGTCACGTCTGGCTGAAGACGAAAAATTCAGCGCTAGCAGGGAGGCAACCCATGCAATTTGTTGTAATTTATTGTTCATATTATGTGAACTTTTTAATTTTGTGTGTTATTTTTGTAGGGAAAGGCATAAACGAAGCATTTTAAGACAGAAGGAATTGTGTTTGGAAATCAAACATGAGAAAAAAATTCATTAGCAATGGCTGAATAAAGAATGAAATCTTGAGACTCATTCTAATGAATTTATACTAAACGAGTGGCGTATTGCGTACACAATTCTGTTGCCTTAATTATTGCTTTGATTCGCTTTTCTGTTGTAATTATATTTATTTTCGTAGACAGGATCCAGACTTTTTGACCTTTCACGATTTCTTTTGTTGTTTAGCAAACAAACGTCCTCTGGAAGATACTTCTGCTATTATTACTCACCCTTTTTCAGGTACTATAAATTCAGCCCGTCATTGCACTTTTGAAGGCATCCTGATTTGAAAAAGAAATACATAAAAAATGGAAGCCACTTCAAGAAGACGAGTTGAAAACATTTGTGTGTTTTGCGGTAGTACTGTTGGTACTAAACCACAATACATAGAAGCAGCACGGGAATTGGGTCGAGTATTAGCTGCAAGGAATATGCAATTAATATATGGCGGAGGCAATCTCGGACTTATGGGGATTGTTTCAAAAGCCGTACAGGAGGGAGGCAGTCACGTTTTGGGAATCGTCCCAAAACCCTTGGCAGAGGCAAATCTTATTGGATCATCAAACGGAGAGGAACTGATCGTATCAGGTATGTCTGAACGTTTAGTAGAAATGATTAACCGTGCTGATGCTTTTATCGCTTTGCCAGGTGGATTGGGTACATTGGAGGAAATTTTTATAGTTCTATCTTGGGCGAACCTGAACATACACCAGAAACCAATTGGACTACTCAATGTTGATGGATTTTATGATTTTCTTTGTGTGTTTCTTGATGATGCTCGGAGAAATGGGTTCGTTTCAAAACCTATGAAAGAACTCCTCTTCACTGCCAGACTTGCTCCGGATCTGATAGACCAACTTATAGCCTATGAACCACAAGTTGACCCTATCCTATCAAAGATAAATTGGTCTGAGGACGATCGTGGTAAGAGACGTCGAATTAATCTGGATCTTAACCTTTAATTTCCTGTAAATTTCAGCTAACCAGGTACAACCTTCTAACTCTCCTTTTACTGTTTAAGACATTGGGGACAATGTCTCATTTAGGTTTGGGGGAGAAATTTAGTTGATTAGTACCTTGTTTTTAGTTTGAATGTTGTTTTTATTTTTAGTCCAAAATTTTTCGAAAAATACAAAAAAAATTGAAAAATTTTCAAAATTACAAAAAATTTTGCATTTTCGTATTTTTGTTTTGACTAAAAGGTGAAATTGGTAGAGGTAGCTGAGTAAGGAGTTCTCACTCCTGATACGTATCTCAAACCATTTATTTCGAAATAAGTTATTTTTGTTTATTTCCTTTTAAATTATTTAATTTGTGAATTCTCCATAAATCTGACTAAAATGAATCTTCATATGTTCAGTTGACAGGTATTATGAACTTACATGGAACACACAGTCATGAGCTAAATTTGAAAAGTTTGTAATATTCCGTGCTATAGTTTAATTGGAGGAAGCGTCTCTAAATAGTGATGGAGTAAAAAAAAAAAAAAAAAAAAAAAAAAAAAAAAAAACGTCCGAGATCCGAGTTATTAAGTCTGTAAGGGTGTTTTAACACCTAGTGCCCTAAAACCAACTGGTTTGGGAGTCATTGGCCCAAAGCTCGCTACATGGATCGAAGATGCTGCAAAAATATATATATCTGAAGTCTGAGTAATTAAGTTCGTAGGGGTGTCTTAACACCTGGTGCCCTAAAGCCAACTGGTTTGGGATTCACCGACCCAAAGCTCGCTACATAGACGGAAGGTATTGTATATAAATAAAAAATAGAGAAAAAATCAAAGAAAAAATCAGAAAAATCAGAAAATTATTCCATTGCTACAAAAAAATGTGTGAAATCTGATAGAACTTTAGGACAAAAATATTACTCTCTTATCAACTGCACTTATGACTGTTGTGGACAAAAATGAGTTGATTAATATTTTGTTAGCTGTGTATATGAAGAATGGTAAAAACAATCGGAGAATTTACTTATTCGGTAATTTAGAATGAAACAAAACAACTAGTAACTTGGAGTAGAATTTTCACCTGATTAGTCACTAACTTTCTTTATTCTCTTTTCGCTTGTCTTTTTGCTTTTGTGTGCATTAGTTTTACTACATTTTTACTTTTGTAAAATGTTTGTGGGTATCATTGCTGTAAACCCTCACGAGACTACACTCGTCCACTAGGGACACCTAGGGGTTTAAAGGCTTGTTGCATACGCTAAATGCAATCGTGATCCCTACGAAAGTGGCTTAGTTAAAGTTTATTTTTATGTTATTTTATTTTCTGTTTTGCTCGAGGACTAGCAAAATGTTAGGTTTGGGGGTGTGATGAGTGGTATTTATACCACTATTTCCCACTCATTTGACCTAATGTTTTGTATTGTTTCTCGAGTTTTATGAACGTTTTGATGTGTTTTGTTGTTATTTTGCAGATAAATAAAGTTTGGACAGCACTGGAGGCAATTTGGGACAAAACCGGTCAAAAATGCGTCAACAGGAAAAATTCCTTCTTCTGCGCGTCGCGACGCTGGAACCCTGCGCGCCGCGACGCCAAGCCTGCGCCGAAGTTGCTAAAATGCGCCGGGTCCACAAAATCAGAATCTGAGAAAAGTTGACTTTGCTAACGTGCGCATGCCACGTGTCACCATCACAACGGAGATGCTAACGTGCGCCGTGCCACGTGTCAAGATCTCATTGCTCGGACGGCCACCGCCTCACGTGTCATGCCACGTGTCACCACATCATCGTCCACATCAGCAGCCACGTCAGCAAGTCAACCGAGTCAACGTGCCACGTCATCATCAGCCAATCACAGCGCGCCACGTGTCAAGCTCTCATTCGTCCGACGGCCGCCGCCCCACGTGTCATGCCACGTGTCGCCACATCATCACCATGACGCAAGCAATGACGTCATGAACAGTTGACACGTCAGCATGACGTAAGCGATGACGTCATGAACAGTGCCACGTCATCGGATAAGATTTGAGCCGACCAACCAGCGCGTGACACGTATCACTGTAGCGCGCGTCGCGACGCTGGCCGCGCGGCGCGACGCGCGCACCCCATCGACGCCTATAAATTCAGAACCAGATTTCAGAAATTTGTATCCCATCCTCTCTCTTCAATCCTTCTAAAGAGAGAGTTTCTCTCTCTAAACTCTTTTAGTTTTTACTTTTTTAGTTTTGTAAATAATTTTAATTACTTTTTGTAATAATAGTAATTTAATTTTTACTTTTTACTTTCTTTTACAGTTTTTACTATTACTATTTACTTTTTACAGTTTTTACTATTTACTTTTTACTTTTTACAGTTTTTACTATTTACCGTGATGCGGTAATTTCTTTATGTTCGGGTGAAAGGTAATTTCTTTTACTATTACTATTTAGATTCATCTCCCTTAAAATAATATATTTACTATTTAAATTGGACTTAATCAGGATACCGCCAGATTGGTCGGTGGGTAATAAAACATATATTCCGCCTTTATGGCTGGTTTTTTTTTGGTTCCGCCTTTATGGCGGATTTTGGTTCCGCCTTTATGGCTGGTTATTTTGGTTCCGCCTTTATGGCTGGTAATAATCACAAGTTTATATATATTTTTATGGGAGATATCTAAATAAGTAGTAGTAGAATTAATTCCTTTTACCTTAACATTTTATTTTATTTTATTTTTCAGTATTTTTATTTTATGTTTTTATTAGTCCTAGTTATGTGTTAGTTATCTAGGGGTTGTGATAACTTTTAATATCACTAGTTTATAAGGGATTATTTTATAGTTTGGGGTAATTTATAAGTTTACTTATTAAGTCTTAAGCTTAATGCTTCTTATTGTCTGATCACCAATAAGATTGAAATGGTAAATCTAAAATGAACTAGACATAGGGATTTTAGGTTTCAGCCTTAGACTTAATAGCCCACGATCTTCTTTGAGGATAGATAACCCTTTAATAGATTTCCTTACAGGATAGGAATATACCTGTAGGGCGGGGGTAGCCATAGTTGGAACTTAGACTTAATGAATCCAGGTAATGTGGTTGACATAGGAATATGGTTCAATTAGGTTATACTGGGTATTTGTAGTTGACCATCGGAAGAGGCTCTTACATAATTTAGTGTTCCAGGTTAGTAAACTGATTTATTACACAAACATAAAATAATCACTTCATCTTTTAAATGATATTAAAAGAATTCACAACCTTATATCTTTTTATCTGTATTTTCCTTAGTATTTTCTTTTATCTTTTTATTTATTTATTTAGCAAATCTACAATCAAACCAAATCAATCAAGCAATCAATTCCATTCTCCCCTTTAATTAGATATTTGTAATTAAATAGATTCAATAATTAATAACAATAGTAGGAATTAAGTCCTCGTGGGATCGATATTTTTATACTACTTGAACGATACGTGCGCTTGCGTTATACATGTGTGTTTACGCCGGTCAGTGCTTGACTTAGAATGGAAGTTCCATTCTGTCAAGCTTCTGGGTGATGTCTTTGATTTGTAATCCTCAAAACAGTGATGTTTCTCTTGAATGCACTGATTCTTCAATAAGGTCAGACATTTGCTCATCCTTTTGCTCAGCTTCTTGCTCCACCATTTCTTCACAGATGTATTTTAGGATTTCTGCGTTCAGCTCTTTATCTGTCATCTATGAAATGCATGCTCCATAAGTGTCTACCCGATGATGTAAAGAAATGTCAGATTTTAGGTCTTCGTCCTCAGATATGACTGGTTCAGGTAGATCTTCTTCAAACATCGTTGCAAAGCATGCTCCAAGATCTTTATTTTGAGGATTGAAAGTTTGATCCTCCCTCGTTGGTGCAGTTGGTACAAAGAGCTCAACTTCTTCATCAGAATCAGAGTCTGAATAATAAAAGTCAAACAGAGACTTTGCCGGTTCAGGCTCCTGAACTAATACCTCTGATTCTTGATACTGCTCGGCCTCATCTTCTGCTAAAGTGTCATAATGAAATGCTTGGTACTCGAAGGCTTCATTTGTATCATCTGAAAATGCTCTTTGAGGTATGTAGCTTTGCTTCTCTGTTAATTGTCTCGTTTGTTCTGTCAGTCTCTGAATGGATGCTTCTTGACTCTGAAGCATTGCATCCCATTTTTCATTACTTTTCTTGAGTATGTCCATCATATCTCTTATCATTTGTTTTTCCTCTGGTGAATATCATTCTGGTTGTTGATGAAGATCGTAGGTAGATGATGGATAAGATGGAAAATATGGTTTTGTGAAACTTGATAGATTTTGATAATTCTGCCACTCTGACATGTATATGCATTGATTGCTCGGGTGGTAACCATCACATATCACACATCTCCCCATCTCGCTCTGTTGAGCAAATATATTATCTTCTTCTAGTAAAGCTCGTGATCTCTCAATCTCCCAATAATATTCCATTTTTCAACCACCTGAAAACAAAAGAAAGAAATAAAAATTACAGATAAAAATAAAGAAAATTAGATACAAGTAAATTAGATAGCTTCAAAATTAATAACTCAAGAAAAATAAGTCCCCGGCAACGGTGCCAAAAACTTGACCGGTGCATTCACACACGTATAACGGAAGCAAACGTATCGTTCAAGTAGTATAAAAATATCGATCACACGAGGACTTAATTCCTACTGTTGTTATTAATTATTGATACTATTTATTTACAGGTATCTAATTATAGGAAGAAGAGAATGATTGTTTGATTGGTTGGTTGAATGTGGTTCTCCTTAATTAAAATAAATAAAATAAAAAAAATACTAAGGAAAATAACAAAAGACTCAAGGATCTAGGGTCGTGACCCTACACAATATTATTATAAAGATGAATTGATTCTCTTGTATATGTGTAATAAATCAGTTTACTAACCTGGAACATGAAGATATGCAAAAGCCTCTTCCGATGGTCAGACGTAAATACCCAGTATAACCCAATTGAACCATATGTCTATGTCAACAAAATTACATGGATTCATTAAGATTAAGTTCCAATAGTGGCTACCCCGCCCGACAGGTATATTCCTATCCTGTAAGGAAATCTATTAAAGGGTTATCTATTCTCAAGGAAGATCGTGGGGTATTGAATCTAAGGCTGAAACCTAAAATATCTTTTCCATGTTCATTTTAAGTTTACCACATCAATCTTATTGGTGATCAGACAACAAGAAGTATTAAGCTTAAGACTCAATAAACAAACTAAAGAATTACCCATAAAAAGAAAATCAATTATTAAGTGTGGATATTGTGTTTCATCACTTCCCTAGAATAAAAATAAAATGCTGGGGGTTGGGGATCCACCTTTACTATTCCTAATTTAGAAATCTCTCTTATTATAATATAGAATTTATCCTTGATATTACCAACCGACCATATATGTGGTATCTTCATTAAGTCAGATTTTAATTAAGTCCAACCAGCCATAAACGCATTATTTGTCCATAAACCAGCCATATAGGCGGTAATTATCTGTCACCTAAATACCGGCCATATAGGCGGTGTTACTTTATGTCAAATAAATAAAACCAGCCATTAAGGCGGTAAACCTTTTAGTTTGAATTATAATTTCCATATTATAATTAAGGGAGATTAATCTAAATTAAAATAATAAAAGCTTCACCCTTCCCCCAGCGGAAATCTAACTACTAAACATAAAAGAAAAGAGAAGAAAAAGAAAGTACTACTATTACTGAAAATAAAAATGCATAAATTAAATTACTAAAAATAAACACACAAGATGCAATCCTTAAATTCCTTACAAAAACCTAAGGAAAGCATGAGAATTACAAATGAAATGGCTTGGTATTTATAGGAAAATCTAAAGGCTTCCACCAATTTCTCCACCGATTGCTCCACAAATTGCTCCACCAAATATGGCACCAAACATGCCACCAAACACTCCACCAAACATGGCACCAAACATGCAATCATGTTTAGTGGAAGTTTGACAATTGTTATTTTTATTTTTATTAATTTTATTTTATATTTTGAAAATGACTATAGTAATTACTCAAAATATACTGGATTGTTCATCAATTTCGGCCTTTCAAACTTCAGAATTCGAAAATATTTAAATCTTCAAAGTTGTATATCATTGAGTCTGCTTTAATCTTCAACTTGAATCAGCTTAATCGGATATCGGATGAAAAAGTTATGGCCAAAATATGAAATATGCGCAAAACTGGAATTTAGGACTGCATTTCGTGACGCGTATAGTAGAATTTCGTTTTTGACCATTTTTCCTCCGGATTTCATCGTTTTAGCCCCGAGTTGATTCCATTAAGTCCCAATATTATTTTTATCTGTAAAAGAAATAAAAACACACCAAAACGTTCATAAAACTCGAGAAACTATACAAAATATTAGGTTAAATGAGTGTGAAATAGTGATATAAATATTACTCATCAATTATAGATATTGTGCCACTTGAGAGCAATTGTCGTATGGTATTATTTCTGCGACATATGTGTCGAGACTTACCATTATACATTGTATTTTGGGCTCTCCCAATAGACGATTGGCTATCACAATATATGCTTATCTTTGGCACCGGTTTAGGCCAATTTGGAATATCCTCCAGGAAATTTTGAAGCCATTCCACTTCTTTTGCTGTTTTTTCTATTGCTATGAACTCTGATTCCATAGTAGATCAGGCAATACATGTTTTCCATGAGGATTTCCATGACACGGCTGCACCATCAAGTGTGAAAGTAAATCCACTCGTAGATTTGGAATCCATTGTATCAGATATCCAGTTAGCATCGCTGTATCCCTCTAGAACAGCAGGATATCTCACTTAATACAGCCCATATTTTGAAGTTTCTCTCAGATACCACAAAACTCTTACTATGGCTTTCCAGTGGTTATGTATTAGAATGCTCGTATATCTATTAAGCTTGTTTGCAGCTTGAGCGATATCAGGTCGTGTGCAATTTGTGAGATACATCAAGCTTCCGATGATTCTCGAATACTCTAATTGTGATACGCTTGAACCAGTATTCTTTGATAAATGAATATTTAGGTCCACATGAGTTCTAGCCATATTTAGATCTCTTTTATTATATTTCTCAAGAATCTTCTCAATATAGTGAGTCCGAGATAATATATATCCTTTTGATGTTCTAGAAATCTTAATTCCTAAGATCACATCAGCCACGCCTAAATCTTTTATATCAAATTTGTTGGTCAACACTTTCTTGATAGATTGAATCATTTCATGATCACTACCAATTATCAACATATCGTCTACATAGAGACAAAAAATAACATATCCTTTTTGAGTTGATTTGGTGTACACATACTTATCACACTCATTGATCTTGAAATCACTTGACAACATATCTTTGTCAAACTTTTCATGCCATTGTTTAGGTGCTTGTTTTAATCCGTACAAGTATTTCACAAGTTTGCACACCTTCTGTTCTTGTCCAGGAACATTGAAACTTTTTGGTTGTTCCGTGTAAATCTCTTCATCTAGTTCACTATTTAAGAATGTCGTATTTACATCCATTTGATGTATTTCAAGAACAAATATAGCTGCTATGGCTATGAGTATTCTTATTGACATGATACGAGTCACTAGTGAATAAATGTCAAAACAATCAAGGCCTTTTTTTTTCTATAGCCTTTTATGACAAGCCTTACCTTGTACTTATCTACTGATACATTCGGTTTCATCTTCCGTTTGAATATCCATTTGTATCCCTGTGTCTTACAACCTGGAGGAAGATCAATCAACTCCCAAATATGTTTTTTTTAGGATGGAATCAATATTACCGTTGATAGCCTCTTTCCATAAAGGTGCCTCTGACGAAGACATTGCTTTTTTGTAGCTTTGAGGCTCATTTTCTAACAAGTATGTCAGAAAATTGGGACCAAACGACTTAGATGTTCTAGCTCTTTTGCTATGTCTAGGTTCGATTATCTCAACATTTTCACGTTTATCTGACTCTTGGTCAACCCGATCACTGTTTTTAACAGTATCAATAGTTCTTTTGAGAGACTTCGGTCTTTGTCTTTCCTTACAAGGAAATGTCTCTTCAAAAAATATCGCATTTCTTGACTCAATTATCATATTCGGATTGATGTCATGAATCTCAGACTTATGTACCAAGAACCAATACGCACTACTGTTGCGAGCATATCCAATGAATATATAATCAACAGTTTTTGGTCATATTATAACCTTCTTATGTTTAAGAACCATTACTTTGGCAAGACACCCCCACATTTTCAGATATTTGTAGGAAGGTACGTGACCTTTCCACAATTCATCTGGTATATTGTCCAATCTTATGTGAGGTAGCTTGTTCAGAACGTAGTTCGCGGAAAGCAAGGCTTCCCCCCATAAGTTCTGGGGTAAACCAGAACTTGTCAACATGGTGTTCATCATTTCCTTCAACATTTGGTTTTTGCGCTCATCAATCCTGTTCTACTGAGGTGAATAAGGAGCAGTAGTTTCTTGAATAATTCCATGATTGGAAAAATATTCACCAAATGGTGACACATATTCACCATATCTATCACTCCTGATTCTTTTAATTTTCTTGCCAAGTTGATTATCAACTTCGTTCTTATAGTGTACAAAGCTCTCAATAGCTTCATCTTTGCTCCTCAGCAAATACAAATAACAGAATCTTGTGCTATCATAAATAAAAGTGACAAAGTACTTTTTACCGCCTATTGTTTGCACAATATTCATATCACACATCAGTGTGCACAAGTTCCAAGAGTTCAGAACTTTATTCTATGGAATGAAATGATGTTATATGCATTTTTGCTTCAACATATGCCTCACATTTATGTTGGTTATCGATTGTAAATTTAGGTATAAGGTCCATGTTAATTAATTTATGCATAGTATCATAATTAACATGTCATAACCTCTCATGCCAAACATTTTATGACTCAATAATATAAGCATAAGTTGTAGCTTTATTATTAGCACTATGTCGATTGACAATTATTACATTGAATTTGAAAAGGCCCTCCGTGAGGTATCATTTTCCTACATAAACATCATTCTTGGTCAATACAAATTTATTAGAAACAAATACAAGCTTAAAACCATTCTTGCTAAGGAGAGAGCCCGAGACTAAGTTCTTCCGCTATCAGGAACATGCAAAACATTCTTCAATGTAATCTCCTTTCTAGATGTTATCTTCAGAACCATTGTGCCTTGTCCAACCACTCTAGAGGTAGACAAGTTTCCCATTTTCAGATGATCGCCACTGTTTACCTTCTCATACGAGGAAAACATCTTGCTATCAGCACATATATGATGAGTAGCCCTAGTGTCTACCCACAATTCTCTCGGATTCCCAACCAAGTTGGCTTCAGTTACTACTTCCGAGAGGTTCATCTCTGAAATCTCATCAGTCAATTGCTCATCTTCAGTGATATGGGCCTCATTTTTCTTTTTCCTGCCTTTGTCCCAAGACTTATTGTTTCTGCAGTCCTTTACCATATGACCGCTTTTTCCACAGTTATAGCACTTCCCCTTGAACCTCTTGTTTTCTTGGGAAGAATCAGCTTCACTGTTCTTTCTCTTCTCGCTACCCTTTACACCTTCGATGATGTTGGCCTTAGACTCCATAATCTTATAGTTGTCCTTCTCAGATTTCATGTTGTCCTCTTAGATCCTCAATCGAACTCCAAGGCCTTCAATGCTCATCTACTTCTTTTTGTGTTTCAGATAGCTCCTGAAGTCCTTCCATGATGGAGGTAACTTTTCTATGATGGCGGCAACTTGAAACGTCTCACACAATTTCATCCCTTCATCCAATATTTCATGAATGATCAATTGCAGTTCACCCAACTGAGACATTACCATTTTTGACCCAACTGAGACATTACCATTTTTGTATCTACCATTTTGTAGTCCAGGAACCTACCCACGAAAAATTTCTTTTGCCCGACATCCCAGTTTTGTATTTCTTCTCGAGAGATTCCTAGAGCATCTTCGCGGAAATCATGACTTGGTACACATTGTACATGGTATAGTCAAGCCCTCCCAAAAGGTACTTCTTGCACAAGAAGTTGCCAGATGACCATGTCTCTTCTCGCAGTTGCTTGGTTGTTTCCGTTTCACCCTCCACAGGAGCCAGAGGATCTTTGAGGTACTTAGCCAACTGGAGAGTTGTCAGGTAGAACAACATTTTACTCTGCCACTATTTAAAGTTTGCTCCACGAAATATTTCTGGTTTTTCTCCATGAGAGATCGGTATTGAGATGTTTCCTCTAGCCATATATAACTGGAAAATCAATAGCGATCAATAAGTCTATAAAAGATAAATTGTACAATGATCAACATATGATCTTGTTCAAGTGATATACCAAGTATTCACTCCTTGTTATATTGGACAGTAGTACCAACAGACACAAGTCCTTGAATTTACAACTAAGGTTTCTTATGATAAGCAAATAAAAGAATATTCCCAGAGGATGAGAGGGGGTCCGGAGTAACCACTTAAATCCTTGATCACTTAGGCTCTTATCACCTTTTTGACAGAATATCATTTAAACACTTCCTCAATAGAATCTGTTAGGAATTCAAACTTAGTATTACACTTCCAATTTCACAATATAATGTGTGTGTGTGTGTGTGTGTGTGTGTGTGTGTGTGTAAATCAATCAAGCTTGGATGGAATTACTTGTGTTAGATTACACTTTTAATTCTCAACCAAGTACACAATTAAATTTCACTTTTATCATTATGTGTATGATTGTGATAATTAAACACCCTAATAAAAAAAAACTTAAATCTATACTACCATGTTTATATGATTTCACCAAGTTAATATTATGATAATTTGAGTTGATCTAAGTCTATTTCAATTTAGAAATAATTCCAGGATCAATTCGTTAGTGTCACGTTCGTATCTTCGTTCGAATGAAACTATCCAGTGTGTGCACATTCATGTAGCGTTCATAAATGTGTTTGAACAAAGTGTTCCAAAGAGTTCACTTTCGTGCAGCATTCGAGAACGCGTTCGAAAGAAGTGTTCCGGAGAGTTCACGTTCGTGCAGCGTTCGAGAACGCGTTCAAATGAAATAATAGAGAGTTCACGTTCGTGTGGCATTCTAGAACGCATTTGAACGAAATGTTCCAGTGGGTTTACGTTCGTGATATGTTTGAAGACTCGTTCGAACGTTCTTAGGCAGAAGACTTGCGTTCTAGTTGAGTTTAAGTACGCATTCGAATGTTCTTACGAAAAATTAAATTTTGGCCTATGCGTTCGTCGAACGTTCGAACGCCCTTGCGTATTTTTCATGCATATAATACATTTTCCAGAAAATTTCTTAATAAAATATGTGAATTTTCATCTAACAACACTTATTTTAATAAGTTCTTAAGTTTGTTTGGGAATTAAGTGTTATTAAACGAAAATAACATGCATTAAACAAATCAAACCAGAACACAAATTCAGATCTACACTAACATGCCAACTTAGACATAAACTTTAAAGCCTTAAAGAATAAGAAAAACCTGGAAAACTAATGAAAAATATAGTCTAAGTCGAGTTCTCTATGTCCTTAAGAACTTATTAGCCCCGTCTCGGTGCTCTACGGATTTTGTGGCTAATGTCCTCCCAGGATAACTTGGATTCCTCTTGTTCAATGGGCACTCATTTATAAGATCTTGAACTAGAAAGAATGGTGGAAACTCTCTTAACTCAAAAGAAAAGACTCATATTAACTATATATGAGACTTCTAGTTTTTTATATGGATGTTTGAATGAACATCAAAGATACTTTATATAGGCATGGAATGGTGCCTTAAGGGCACCCTTTGGTTTGGGGTGTAACCCTCCTAAGGGTTATACCCATTCCATGTGCCTTTTGGATCCCAGAGGTCTGTATCCAAATATAGAGGACATGTCCCTACATGTTAGTGCCTTTCCCAAAGGCCACTACTCAATGGACATGACCCTTCTTGCATCCATACTATACATATACATATATTTAGAGAATTTTCTACACTTTTCTGTTAAATACAGTTGTTATTCCAATTCCTTGTAAACCTTGTAAACCTAGGCTTGCCAGAAGGAGACATGGTGCCAATAGGATATAGATAGGGCACATAAGCAGATGGTTTTGATTTCTGTTTGGCAGAAAACTCTTTTTCACGAGCCTCTAACGCCTGTGTAGAAATGTGAGTTAGGCTCTCTGTTGCAAAGGCATCACCTTTCGAATGTGATTTCATCAAGTAGCCGACTAATCTTGTCTTCTTTCGATTGTGATTCATTCACGAGGAAATTAACGGCCAACCTGATAGATATATGTTAACATAGTGTTACTGAAAAACTATAATGACAAGGTTTTGTTGGGTTTCAAAAATGGGTTTTCATAATATAACTAACTCAGTTTGGTTGCTGAGAAAAATACAAACACAGTTTCTTGATCTTATATTTTCCTCAGTTAGTAGTAAATAAATTCTCAATTTGTCAGCAACTAAGAGCAACCCCATGTTAGGCCACCTGTAACCAGAGTTTACCAAAGGATGGCAAAACAAACAAATCCTGAAGAGCAATAAAAAGGACATTAATGGATGTAAAAGTGAAACATGTTAGCTGAGAGACAAGTGGGCCAAAGATAATTGGTTGAGAAGGCTGTGTGTAACGCGCCAACACCCCAACCTTGTCCAGGGCTAATGTCTTGCCCATGGCCGCTTGTGTTGTGGTACTAGTGTGCACTATTGTATTTTTCTTATTTTATTTTATTTTCTATTTTAGGGGGGGTGACAACTCAAACATCATGTATTTTTCCTAGTGCCACTTTTGTAATGTCTTTAAAACCTCTTTACGGGGAGGTGACCCGGGCACCTTAGAAGGGTCTTGGCCACCATCATACTAGGGGCTTAAGCTGTGTACTCCTTCGCCCTTAGTTGGCTTGTTTAATGAAACATACTTCTTTTGATGTCCCATTGTTTTATCCCAATGTGATGCTTGAATGCTTATGCTTTAAGCTTAATATATGATTATTTATCTCGTGCCATGCGAATGTGTGCTAACAATGTATACTGAACTCCCATTGCTTAATAATGCTCATAACTTGTTGATGGCTAACCTTGAGCTTGTCCTTGCAGGCTAAGTTCTAGGCTGACTTGTTAGACGCAACGTTAACAAATGCCACACGGACCCAACTTAGTGACCCCAAAGTTTGGCCCGTGACAGTTGGTATCAGAGCGGGTTCAAGATTAGAACCATAGAATGGCTAAAAGAATATCGATAAAAGCACAGTTGGATGTTGTTGAGAAAAAACTGGTTGACATTCATGAATACATTACAAATTAACGAAGAAAACTTTTGATGTCGAGAACTTCAGGCAAACTATCAAGGTACTTGAAGCCCTAACGAATCGGGTAAGTGCCTTAGAGGCCTAAGCTAATTGTGCTTGAACTAGTGCTCCCTAAGAGGAGGGACACGCTGATGATGGGGTGGATGCAGTAAATACGATCAAAGAACAATTGGCCGAATTGAGCGTGAGGGTGAACCTCACCGCCCTTGCTATCTCAAATCTACCAACAACTACTCCAAGTATGGAACCGAGAGATCTAATATTTCAGAGCCTAGAGATTATAAAGGTGTTAGAGATGCTCAAGAACTCAAGAATTTCCTCTTTGATATGGTTCAATACTTCAGAGCTTCACGGATCGTGGATGAAGAGGACAAGGTCTCGATTGCAGTGATGTATTTGTTTGGAGATGCCAAGTCACGGTGGAGGGCGAAATACATAGAGATTCAGGATGGGCGGTGCTCCATCAAAGATTGGAGAGATCTAAAACGTGAGTTTAAAGCACAATTCCTTCCAAGGAATGTGGCTTACATGGCTCATAGACAGTTGCGAGAACTGAAGTATACATGTACAGTCCGAAAATATATGAGGAAGTTCTCAGGGTTGATGCTAGATATTCGAGACATGTCCGAGTAGGAAAAACTATTCTATTTCCTTTGTTGAAGCATTGGGCCGGAACTGAGTTACAGAGGCAACGAGTGAAGGATTACCCCTCCGCACAAGTTGCTGCAAAGCAATTGATAGATTACTCTCTTGATGGGACTCCGACAAAGAGATCCTTGCATGCACCCACCACTAATGACAGTGGGAACAAAAGGGCCAAGAATTGGAGCAACGACTATTGGTTCCTAGATCCGGTAGGGGGACATCCAAGTCCGAAACATATATCTTATATATGCCAATACATCCAATGTATTACCTAACCTTTTTCCTCTGAATCAACTAAGCCTTGGCTTTGGCACAACAAACCTAGTGATTCCAGTCAAGCGCGACCCATTAACCATGGAAAGCTTCGTAATCGATGTCGATGGACAAGAAGTGGTCTTGACTTTGGCCAACAAACCACAACTTGGACAAGACACCGATATAGAACAAAAATCTCGTGATTCAAACACATCTTCGACGGACAAAGGGCTTGACTTTGGCCAACAACCCAATACTAGTCTCGGATCTTGAGTAAGAATCACTCAATGGAAGGAAAGACGCATGATATTTGATGAAGGTTTTTCGCGTGTAAATTGGCAACCAATTTATTATCTTTGTTAAGGTCTCATCATCATACACCCTTAAACATGCATTCTAAATACATAATAAAGCAAGTATGAAAATAAATAATAATGATATGCGGATGGATATTTAACACATTGATCCTAGATCAAATCTCTCCCTTTCTCTCTCAAGCTAGCACTTGTATTACTTCTACCCGTTACACTACACTTCTAAAGAAACCTCATTTACATTGAGGGGAATAGGTGAGAAGAGAATACAAAGAGAATAGAGGTGATAAGGCTGGACACGCAGGTCCAATTTAATAAATCGAATTTATTACAACAATTTCCAAAATTGCCCCCAGCCGACTAATATCCATCCGATATACATTATTAATTTATCACAACCATGTATTCAGACAAGCATGTTATGAATCAATCTAATCAAATTAATTAATCTGATAATTAGTGATCATCCAATGTTCAAACAATGATTTGATTTTTGCACGAGTCAAACTCATTTTTGCGAATAAGTACTCAAAGTACGAATTCTCGAATTAAATTAAACTACAACATTAAATCCAATTTAATATGTATTTAATACTGATTCTGTATTTAATTCCAAATTAAATATTACACTTTATTAATAAACATTTTACGACTTAAATTCAAAATTTAATCGCTACGGGTCTCAAAGCCCGATTAACGTCCAACGTCAATTTAATTAAAGTCCAATGGGCTTTTAATTGATTTCTTGAGGCGTGGACTTTTGGTCAACTCGGGTCAAACCGAAAACCAAAGTCCAATCCGGGAGTTACCCCATAAGCCCAAAAATCAATCTTGGCCCATTAGGCCCAATTAAACTTTAAAGGTTTATAAGTCGCATTTGGGCTTTATGGAAGCGGTTTTGGGCCCAATTGGATCCAATCCAATTCGCCTAAACCCAACTTTGTACAACAAAGCCCAATAAGCCCATTTACAACTTTAAAAGCCCAAATCCAATTTTAAGGCCCAAATAATTAAATTACCAAATTCCAAATTTCCAATTTAATTACATAAAGTGTATATCATGATTAATCACCCAAATCAATATTTCCAAAACATCAAATTAGTCCAATTAATCATGCTAAACATCATCATCACATGTCCAACATATTTTGATGAAAATCAAACCCATTACACATGCTAAAGTGTCTCGGCCAAGGGAGTGATTTTTATCCGATTCAAATTCAATCCAATTAATTTCACAATCAATATTAAATCAACTTCCCGAATTATTTCTAACTCATCCAATGAATCAAAAAATAAAATTCCAAGACATTAGGGCATCTATCATATTCGACCATACTAAGGTATTTGGGGATTTTTGTTCAATTCAAAATTCAATCCAATTAATCTTAAATTAACATCATCCTACATGATTCCAACTCATCCAATGAATCAAAATCAAAAAATTCCAAATTTCCAAACACCCTATACCATTCGGCCAACATGAATAATTGGGGAAAATTTGATCCAATCATTATTTCATCAAATTGATCCAATCAATCCTTAATTCAACATATATTAAGCATGCTCAATCATCCAATTTCATAAAATCATGCTCAAATTTATTTTACCCAATTTTAACCCTAAAAGTTTCATGCTTGAACCTAGGCTGGTTTCTAGATTAGGTCCCAAGATCATCAAACAAGCATGAAATATGTGTGAAAACAAATCAAAGGAGTTGCAGAATACTCACATCGATCGGTTGAGACGATTTGATGAAGAACAAAAATCAAATTTCTTCCTTCAAGTTGGCGCACCAGTGAGCAGCCCACTGCTTGCATTTTTTCAGTTTTGTATCAACAATTTGAGCTTCGAATCTTCGTCGTTTGATTCCCAGCTCGAATTGTTGATACAAAACTGAAAAAATGCAAGCAGTGGGCTGCTCACTGGTACGCCAACTTGAAGGAAGAAATTTGATTTTTGTTCTTCATCAAATCGTCTCAACCGATCGATGTGAGTATTCCTTAACTCCTTTGATTTGTTTTCACACATATTTCATGCTTGTTTGATGATCTTGGGACCTAATCTAGAAACCAACAATGGTATCAGAGCATTTAAGAGAACAAGTTCCGTATCCTACGTGACCATCATCTCCATATGACTGGAGTGACACTTCCATCTTGACATCACACCCAATACACTACGATTCTCAATATACCCAGCATCGGCGTACACAGAACCGGTTAAAGCCCTTGACGACCTCAACTAAAGTATATTGATTGTCGTATGTATTAGCGGTGCAAGTCTCAGGTTAAGACCAAATACACCTACCTTGATTGCAGACTCCCATAGACACATAGTCATACTACCAATGGGATTCCGCGGGGGGTCTATCTAGAACGAAGCTGTTTCCCGTACCATCGGTAAAACACAACCTCCTATTACACTTGCATGAGTATCCTATACCCAAATATATGAGAACTATGACGTTGTGCCCTCACAAATGCGCACAAGTGTAATACTAGTCTTTTACGTATTTATCGATGTCCAATCTCGATAATAATTTGACTAGGGATATTTAATGATTTATCCTTCGTGGACTGATGCTGTCTCATATCATTCTCTGTCCAGGAACAAATCATAGGGACCTCTCATCATTTATATATCTAGGTGATCTAATCATAAATGATAAGAGTGCAATCTCCTTTGTCACATAGTTAATTTGTACAACAACACCGTGATATGTACAAATAGTGATGCTATGGGTCATAATTGTCCAACAATCTCCCACTTGGCCTATAGCCAGTCACTCGAGTCTCTGACACCCGAACTATGTACGGTTGGCTCAAATTGCTGAGAAATTCTTTCGTCAGTGGATTTCCATGATTATCGTCTGATGCGATTTATTTGATCATCACATCGCCATGATGTATGATCCGAACGAATCAGATGAATATTGAAGTATGTATCTGGATCGTTGATGAGACCATTAATTCTTTAGCCGGTGCTGACGCCTAGCTCAGCCGCTAACAGAACTATATCTAATCTAATTAGATTTGTTTATCGACCTAGAAGGCTTCTATTGCCACTCCAGCTGCAACAATAATCTGCATTTGTTGTTTATTTGGTAACAGTATCTTGCTTGGAAGATTTCCAGCTCACTGTTCCGTTATTCAAACTTTATAGTACCGCTTGCGACTTTTAGTCATCTTTATCGGTTAGGAAACTTGCTACAGTGATCCCAGTCACTTCAAGTTCTCATTCTCCACAGATTAAGACATCATCCTTATTTCTCTAAGATACTAACGGATGTTCTTAACTTCAATCCAGTGACTATCACTCGGATTGGCCTGTTTGTGAATCCATATGCTCAAAGCGTATGAGACACCAGGTCATGTACATTTTTCAATGTACGATTTCTCGGAGAGTTTTAACAACTTAATCTATCCCAATAGATATTTATTCCTTGAATAAAGGTTGTTTTCTCCCAAGAGTTATACGGAGAATTTTCTCGAAAGCCAAGCTTTCGCCGATTGTTTTCTGGGAATATCATTTCCTAAGACTTGCCTCATCTGCCAGTAAGATAAAGTGGAAAAGTTGAAGACCCTAGGGTTGTTGGAGCCATTGAATGTCCCAAATAGACCATGGGAGAGTGTCTCTCTTGACTTCATAACTAACCTTCCAAAATTGGTGACCTAACCAACATTTTGGAGATTTTTGATAGGTTCTCCAAGTATGCGACATTTATACCAGCACCTAAATACTGCATGGCAGAAGAAACTGCGAGATTGTTCTTCAAGCATGTGGTGAAATACTGGGGGGTATCTAGACAGATCATGAGTGATCGAGACTAGAGATTTGTAGGTACATTTTGGTCAGAACTCTTTAACCTACTTGGTTCTCAACTGAACATGTCGACGAGTTATCACCCTGAAATAGATGGCCAGGCAAAGAGATTCAATGAGGTGCTAGAAGAATAACTACACCACTTTGTTAGTGCCAACCAGAGGAATTGGGCACAACTACTTGATGTTGCCTAATTTTGCTTCAACTATCAGAAAAGCTCCATCACCAATAAAACTCCTTTTGAAATTGTGATGGGTCAACAACCTCTACTCCCATACACAGTGACAGAGTATTCAGGGAAGAGTCTGCGAGCTTTCAACTTCACGAAGGAATGGAGAACCAATACAGAGATTGCTTGAGCATACTTGGAGAAAGCCTCCGCGAGGATGAAGAATTCCAACCTGGAGATTTGGTGCTAATCAAGTTAAATCTAGAGCAGATGCGATTCAGAGGGAACAAAGACAAGAGACTGGTGAGAAAGTATGAAGGACTTATTGACATTCTTAAAAAGGTGGGTAAGGAGATTAAAGAACCAACAAGGAAAAGTGCCACAAGGGAAGTTGAGGAGATTTTGACAGAAAGAGAGGTAACCATGGACCAAAGACATGGAAAGGATTTCCTAGTGAAGTGGAGAGACTTGGGAGATGAAGAGACTAGTTGGGATAGAGCCGAAGACCTCCAACAATTTAAGTAGAAGATTGAAGACTTTCATGCCCTTCAGCATCGTGACGAGAGAGCCGAAGACCTGCAGCAGCCTCAGCAAAAGAGTGAAGATTTTCAAGCCAGTCAGCACCAAGATGAAGAGCAGTGGAGGGGCAGATCAACAATGTCGACGAGAACGTCGACATATTAAATGGGAGAGGCTGTAACGCGCCAACACCCCTAGCTTGTCCAGGGCCAATGTCTTACCCATGGCCGCTTGTGTTGTAGTGCTAGTGTGTACTATTGTATTTTTCTTATTTTATTTTATTTTATTTTCTATTTTATGGGGTGACAACTCAAACATCATGTGTGTTTCCTAGTGTCACTTTTGTAATGTCTTTAAAACCTCTTTAGGGGGAGGTGACCCGGGCACCTTAGAAGGGCCTTAGCCACCAGCATACTATGGGCTTAAGCTGTGTACTCCATCGCCCTTAGTTGGCTTGTTTAATAAAACATGATTCTTTTGATGTCCCATTTTTTGTCCAAATGTGATGCTTGAATGCTTATGCTTTAAGCTTAATATATGATTCCTTATCTTGTGCCATGCGAATGAGTTCTAACAATGTATACTGAATTCCCATTGCTTAATAATGCTCACAACTTGTTGATGTCTAACCTTGAGTTTGTTGCAGGCTCAATTATAGGCTGACTTGTTAGACGCAACGTTAACAAATGCCGCACAGACCCAACATGATGACCCCAAAGTTTGGCCTATGACACTGTGTATGGGAACACGTCATGATGGGCTGGAAAAACATGCAGCTGGTGTGTGGATCCTTACTGTTAAAAGGGGGAGCATGCCCAAAATATAGCTAGCTGAAATATGAAGATGTTCTTCGATTGAGGCTCTGTTCTTACTCGTTATTGAGGCTATGTTCTCACTCGTTACTTTCTGTCTCTAATAATAGCTAGCTGATCACCCTACCATGATTAAGGATACTAATCAAATCCATTAAAGCTCAAATCCCTAGTAAGTTCGAACATGGTAAGTGAGATTTCATGCTTGAAGCTTCAAAATTAGAGAGGGAAAGGGTTGGGAAGACTTACTTGTTTAGAAGTTTAGCTTGATGGAGTCACTTTCCCTTTAGTATTGGCGAGAGAGAAGAAAATATTTTTATTGTTCTTGCCAAGCCCCGAAATCGTATGTGAGAAAAGTGAGAGAATGGGCTTGTCTAAGGTAGGGGGTGGAAAAATAAATGACTGAATCGAATTTATATCGAATCTTAAACGAATCGAATCAAAATATGAATGATTCGTATTCTATTCGTTTATTAAACGAATCATAATCTCAGGATTCGTATTCGATTCGTTTATTAAACGAAACGAATACGAATATTCGTTTAGTCAATGATATTATTTAATAAAATAATTTACCACACTTAATTTACATTAATTCTTCATAAATATAGACATATGAAATATGTAATTAATATATTACTAAAAATACCTCACAAAATATCGAAATATTACTTTTTCTATAATAATTAGCTATAATTTCTCAAATCTTAATTTACAATTAAAAAGAACTAGTAAATAAAAATAATAAAACGAATCCTAAACGAATAAACGAATTAATGAGCTTAAATTCGTATTCGATTCGTCTAATAAACGAATCGATTCGAATGGACCATTTATTAAACGAATCCATTTTTTCAAACCCGTATTCATTTTAAAGCGAATCAAATCGAAATCCTGACCCAAATTGCCACCCTTAGTCTAAACGAATCGAATATGAATATTCGTTTAATCAATGATATTCTTTAATAAAATAATTTACCACACTTAATTTACATTAATTCTTCATAAATATAGACATATGAAATATGTAATTAATATATTTACTAAAAATACCTCATCAAATATCGAAATATGACTTTTTCTATAATAATTAGCTATAATTTCTCGAATCTTAATTGAAAATTAACAAGAACCAGTAAATAAAAATAATAAAACGAATCCTAAACGAATAAACGAATCAATGAACTTAAATTCGTTCGAATCGAATTGACTCATTTATTAAACAAATCCATTTTTTTAAACCCGTATTCATTTTAAAGCGAATCAAATCGAAATCCTGACCCAAATTGCCACCCTTAGTCTAAACGAATAGAATACGAATATTCATTTAGTCAATGATATTATTTAATAAAATAATTTACCACATTTAATTTATATTAATTCTTCATAAATATAGACATATGAAATATGTAATTAATATATTTACTAAAAACACCTCATCAAATATCGAAATATTACTTTTTCTATAATAATTAGCTATTTTCTCGAATCTTAATTGAAAATTAACAAGAACCAGTAAATAAAAATAATAAAACGAATCCTAAACGAATAAACGAATCAATGAACTTAAATTCGTATTCGATTCGTTTAATAAAAGAATCGAATCGAATCGACTCATTTATTAAATGAATCCATTTTTTTAAATCCGTATTCATTTTAAAGCGAATCAAATCGAAATCCTGACCCATATCGCCACCCTTAGTCTAAACGAATAGAATACGAATATTCATTTAGTCAATGATATTATTTAATAAAATAATTTGCCACACTTAATTTACATTAATTCTTCATAAATATAGACATATGAAATATGTAATTAATATATTTACTAAAAATACCTCATCAAATATCGAAATATTACTTTTTCTATAATAATTAACTATAATTTCTCGAATCTTAATTGAAAATTAACAAGAATCAGTAAATAAAAATAATAAAACGAATCCTAAATGAATAAACGAATCAATGAACTTAAATTCGTATTCGATTCGTTAAATAAACGAATCGAATCGAATTGACTCATTTATTAAACGAATCCATTTTTTCAAACCCGTATTCATTTTAAAGAGAATCAAATCGAAATCCCGACCCAAATTGCCACATTTAGTCTAAACGAATCGAATACGAATATTCATTTAGTCAATGATATTATTTAATAAAATAATTTACCACACTTAATTTACATTAATTCTTCATAAATATAGACATATGAAATATGTAATTAATATATTTACTAAAAATACCTCATCAAATATCGAAATATTACTTTTTCTATACTAATTAGTTATAATTTCTCGAATCTTAATTGAAAATTAACAAGAACTAGTAAATAAAAATAATAAAACGAATCCTAAACGAATAAACGAATCAATGAACTTAAAATCATATTCGATTCATTTAATAAACAAATCGAATTGACCCATTTATTAAACGAATTTATTTTTTCAAACCCATATTTATTTTAAAGTAAATCAAATTAAAATCATAACCCAAATTATCACTCATAGGCTAAGGTACGCCAGGCTGTGTATGACATACCCCCTGCGTTCCTCACGGTTGGATGACTTGGATCACTAATATGTCTTATTATAAAAGCTCCTCTCTCTCAACAAATCCCTCAAATCTCTCTCTCTCACGATCTCTCTCTCTCACACAGCAAAAATTTCCCCAAATTTGTGCCCTAAAATTGCGATACTCCGACGCCGTTTGACAGGTTCTGCTTTATCGTCGCTGGTCAAGTCCGTCGCTGCTACACTTCATCCTCTACGCCGTCGCTGGTTTTTGTGGTGAGCTAATCTTGATTACACTGCATCCTTTATAATTTTAGTCATTTAGTGTTCGTTCTGTTGTTTCGAATCTTGCATGCAAGTTGTGTTTTTGGCAATATTTTTACCCACTCTCACTTGCAATTTCTGTTTGTTTATTGTAGCCTCTGACGCAAAATCAGTTTCCTCTGCTCAACTCCGTCGCTACTTCAACTCAACAGTTATATTCCTATTATGCTTATACTCGTATCAAGTGATATTGTGGTTTTTTAATATGATATTCTAGTGTCCTGTGCCTCAGTTAATCCTTATTTGTAGTCTGAGGCTGTGTTGGATTTGCTTGATGTTGTATTTCATTTCTGTGTTCATAAGAAATATCTGTATGTTTTATGAGGTAATGGAAGTATCAAGTACCTAACAGTGCCTCAAGATTAATCTACTTATGCCCTGTAACCTTAAACCCATAGGTGCAGTGCTTGGCTGTGAATGAACATTAAATTTAATCTATGTAATTTTTTGAAGATAAATGAAGTTAAATTTATCCAATGAACATTTCTAATCAGTAGAATCTTGACATTTTCTCTTGTGGTGTAGATGTAGGGTATGATATCTTGAAATAGTTTCATACATTGCCTGTAACTTGTTTAAATCTGAATAATGCAACCAGAACACGCAGTATACTAGTAGTGTCAGATCTATGTTAATATCTTAAATCAAGTTTTGGCTACCGTTAATGTTGTTGCCTTTAATAGTGAGTTGTAGATGCTGATGTCTGTGGGTGTAGATTGTAGGGTAAACTTTGGTTACATGTGGCCTAACATGGGGTTGCTCTAGTTGCTGACAAATTGATAATTTATTTACTACTAGCTGAGGAAAATATAAGATCAAGAAACTGTGTTTTTATTTTTCTCAGCAACCAAACTGAGTTATATTATGAAAACCCATTTTTGAAACCCAACAAAACCTTGTCATTATAGTTTTTCGGTAACACTATGTTTACATATATCTATCAGGTTGGCCGATAATTTCCTCGTGAATGAATCACAATCGAAAGAAGACAGGATTAGTCAGCTACTTGATGAAATCACATTTGGACGGTGATGCCTTTGCAACAGAGAGCCTAACTCACATCTCTACACAGGCGTCAGAGGCTCGTGACAAAGAGGTGTTTGCCAAACAGAAATCACAATCATCTGCTTTTGTGCCCCCTCTGTATCCTATTGGCGCCATGTCTCCTTCCGGCAAGCCTAGGTTTACAAGGAAGGACCTTCTTGCTGCCTTCAGGACCATTGGGATTCCTGCTCCCCATCGTCCCAGATCCCCAACTCCTCTAAATGATGAGGTGGAGGGCCAGGTCCAGCATTGCCATAAGAAGCATCGGGTGGAAAGTGACCAAGTATGCCCTTCAGGGGTTGAGTCAGTGCCAAGCTCCGCAGCTACTATTTCAGGGTCTGGTGCTCTGGCGTCAGAGCCTGTTTCTTTTGTTGCTCCCTCCGACCCTTCTCTAGTTTTGCCTGCTTCCTCCTCTTCTAGCTCAAAATTTCCTGCCAGCCTAACTCACATTTCTACACAGGCGTCAGAGGCTCGTGACAAAGAGGTGTTTGCCAAACAGAAATCACAATCATCTGCTTCTGTGCCCCCTCTGTATCCTATTGGCACCATGTCTCCTTCTGGCAAGCCTAGGTTTACAAGGAAGGACCTTTGTGCTGCCTTCAGAACCATTGGGATTCCTGCTCCCCATCATCCCAGATCCACAACTCCTCTAAATGATGAGGTGGAGGGCCAGCTCCAGCATCGCCGTAAGAAGCAGCAGTTGGAAAGTGACCAAGTATGCCCTTCAGGGGTTGAGTCAGGGCCAAGCTCCGCAGCTACTATTTCAGGGTCTGGTGCTCTTGCTTCAGGGCCTGTTTCTGTTGTTGCTCCCTCCGACCCTTCTCTAGTTTTGCCTGCTTCCTCCTCTTCTGGCTCAAAATCTCCTGCCCCCGCCTCTAAGTCTCCTTCCCCTGCCTATGGATCTCCTCCGATTGCTTCTGTCTTGCCGCTTGTTGGTGCCTCTTCATTGTCCCCTCCGGGGCCTCTTCTTCCCCCGAGCCTCGTCCAGCAGTTCCCTGAACTTCCATCTATTAATCCTTCTGCCTTCGACTCTGGCGAGTTCAAAGGTCTGCTGGAATCTGTGCTCTCCCTTGTTTCTTCTCCTTCAGCACAGCAGTGTCTTCCTTCTTTGTTTCAAGACCCCACCCTCGGCAGTGGCATTTTGCTATTTTGCGGGCTGTGTGCTAGATGTGCAGCTCAGCAGATTTGGGCATCAGAGAGTCGCCTTCAGGATGTTCAGGAAAAATTTGCTAAGGCTTCTGAGGCACTGGAGCTGGTGAAGAAGGAATTGGACAAAGAAGCAGCAGCTGGCAAGGACTCATCTGTACTGGCTGCTACTCAATCAGAGCTCTTGGCGGTCAAGGAGAAGTTGGCTATGCTAGAGTCAGAAAATCAGGGTCTGAACCAAAATAACGAGACTCTGCGTGCTGATCTCTCTTTGGCCTGGAAGGAATTGGACAAAGAAAAAGCAGCCGGCAAGGACTTATCTCTACTGGCTGCTACTCAATCAGTGCTCTCGGCGGTCAAGGAGAAGTTGGCTATGCTAGAGTCGGAAAATCAGGGTCTGAGCCAAAATAACGAGACTCTGCGTGCTGATCTCTCTTTGGCCCGGAAGGAATTGGACAAAGAAAAAGCAGCCGGCAAGGACTTATCTGTACTGGCTGCTACTCAATCAGAGCTCTCGGCGGTCAAGGAGAAGTTGGTTATGCTAGAGTCAGAAAATCCGGATCTGAGCCAAAATAACGAGACTCTGCGTGCTGGTCTCTCTTTGGCCCTGCGTGAAAAGGATAGACTACGCGCTGAAGTATCCAAGACTCATCAGGTAAGGCTTCTAGCTCTGGATCTTTCGTTTTGCTCTGTTTTTAATTTTTGATGTGAAGCTGTTAAATTATGCGACAAGACATACTGTGTCGGATGGTGGGACAACACTTTGACAGAGGATGTCGTGCAGTGCGACGGTATGATGCACTGTGTGTGTCGCACAGAACAACATACTGTCGCACAGAACAACATCTTGTCGCACAACATCCTTTTCTGTCGCACGTTAACATGTCTTTTTTAGGTTCCATCACCCTCTACTGGCTTCGATCATATTCAGCGCGGTCCACAAATTGTTGAAAATGTGACCAACCAACATGAAGCTGTAAGCCAGTTTGGACAGCCATTGAAGAAGTCTTCACTGCTCTCAAGTCCATATGTTGCTCTGCCAAAGAAGGCGAGATTAATGGAATCTATTTCAGATCCTTTGAAATATGTCAACGAGCCGGAAGTATTTGCGCAATTTGAGAGTTGGTATAAGGGGGAATTGGATATTATTGGCACCAAACACAATCAAACATTTTATAATTCATTAATGGGCTCAGGTGGAGAAAGACTACTGAGTGATGAGGTGAGTTATATTTTAAAACTTATTACGGACTTGTTAATTAACAAGCTTTTTAATTAAATTTATGTATTTGCAATTACAGCAAATCAATTCGTATTTGCGGTTGATCAGTGATCAGCAGGATAAAAATACGGATTTAAATCAACGAGCTATGATTATGGATACATGGTTTTATGTAAGTATCCTGATATTTCTTTTTAGATTTTGTGGTTGGCGATGATGATTGTTGACATCAATTTTGATTTTAGATTTTTGCACGTCATGCTTGGAATGACTGTGGAGGTGACATTGACAAAATTGCATTCGACGACAACTTCCTTACATACTATCACCTTACATACTATCATACAAGTTCAGTGTCATCAAGGTCTTGGACGACGGTCGATTCTGTAAGTACAATGTTATTTTAAAAATGCTATAAATTCAAAATTTTATATCAGTTTATTTTTTTTTGTTTTTTTTTTCTTACAATTATTATATAGGTATTTATGCCAGTCAACATCAAGGATGGACATTGGGTAATGGTAGAAGTCAGTCTGGATACAAGTCAAATCCTGATTTTCGATTCATGCCTTAATGGATATTCCGATAGAGAGATTTATGAGGAGGTCCAATTATTGAACAAGATTCTCCCTGTTTGGTTAGTCCAAAATGGGTTCTACACTATCCGACCTGAAATAGATAGCACTAGAAGCTGGAACATGAGGCGGCTTGCTAAAGGCGTCCCACAACAAAAGACCGGAAGTAGTGATTCTGGTGTGTTTATGGTAATTTTTATTTTATATAGGATGTATAATCAAAAACCCCAATTTGAGCCGGGACATGGGGATTATTTTAGGAAGAAAATCTGCTTGGAATTGTTTAGTGACCAGATATTATAAAATCTGAATTTTTTCACATATGTAAAATTTGCTTTATATAGGGATTGTTCAGTGTTTGTGATTGTTTAAATACCATCGCATTGCAACGCTTCTGTCACTCTCTGTGACAGAATCTGCTGCCACCAGCGATGGGTTGTGACGGTGAGGAAGCTGCTGCCACCGACGATTGATCCATAGAGGAAGAGTTTGGTGAAGGAAAAAATTTTGAGTTGTTCAAATTAGGGCTTAAATTTGGGGATTTTGTGGAATTAGAGACTTCGGGATTTTTTAACATGGTGATACATTTAGGGATTTGAGGCTTTTTGAGTGTTATTGATTTGTGAGGAATGTGAAGGAGGAGAGTAAGTGTTGGAGTTTGGTGTTGAAGTGGGTGTCTGGGTATTTTGAGATGACAGGCAACTTAGCTGATGGTGGCTGAGTCCAGGCTTTGGCAAAGTCTGTAAAAGCCACCTTGGGTTTAATCTTCCTAAGGTTTGTCACATTCTGTTCCATATTGATCAGATCATCAGCCTTTCTCATGTAATGTCAAATATGAAATGATGCGAAAGTGTAAAGTAGCTGTACTGGTGATAATTCAGTACAAGAAGCCGAATATGAAAGTGACTTACATATGAAGAAGCCGAATATAATTCAACGTAGTTACAAGACCTTGAGCTTGAGGGGAGATGTTAAGGATTAAGGATTATGAAAGTGACTTGCATATGAAGAAGCCGAATATGAAATGATGCGAAAGTGTAAAGGAGCTGTACTGGTGATAATTCGATGTTAGATAATATAGTAAATGATAAATAATTGTGCATGTGTTGCAATCTGAATCTAAAATTGATCAGCTACGTAAGCATGCAATTGATAGCTGAGGGCAGAAACAAGGTTCTGATGCACAAGGTCTGAATCAAGGGTCTGATGCAACTGATAAGCCGCATGCGTGGTGCACCTGGAAAAGACAAGGTCTGAATCAAGGTCTGAATCAAGGTTCGGATGCACAAGGTATGAGCCATTGACAACCCAATTAGGAGCTTCTTGCAAAAAAAAAGTGTAAATAATAATAATAATATATATCATAATCATCTATTAAAATAAATATATATATACATATATGTGTGTCTCTTAATCTCTGCACTTAAATTTTTTTTTTATTAAATTATAAAATTAAAATAATAAATTATTAAATAGAAAAACTAGTACAATATAAAAATATACTCTCATAATAAAATAAGAAACCTAAATAGCAGTTGCCTACAAAACCTATCAATTTTTTTTTTTATATTTTTGGACTATTATTATTTTTTATTTTATTTGTAATTATTTCTATAAATTTTTTATTTCATGAATTTTTTATTATTTATCGTGCTTCAGGATCAGACTTTAACTATTTTCTCTTGCACAATGAATTAGAAATAGTATTTGAGAACTGAGAGACATAAATATTAAATGTAATTAAATCAATTCTTTCATTTAAATTATAAAATCAACAAGAAACATTTATAAGAATATATGTTCAACCCGCACATAGTGGATGACTTGAGCTAGTTTAATAAAAGTCTGGAATCTTGAGTTATTAATTGATAGAATACTAATCAACCCAGGACCTTTTTTGATTTATATTCAAGAAAAAATATATTTTAGAAAAATTCATAAAATTAGAGGAATTTACAATCTTGGACTAAATGATAAAGGAATTTTAGGAAAAACAACTAGAAAAGCTTCGTTTACTGTTGAGTCCAATTAATCAAGATGCAAGAGAAGGACCATATCCATACAATTTTTGTCCGTTGAGCGCCTCATGGATATGTCATAAAAGATTCGAACACTTGCTCTAGTGTGTAACTAAATAAAATAAATAGATGATTTTTTTTTAAATGAAAAAAATAATGATACTAATAATAAATTAAAAATTAATAAAGTTGATGGAATCAAAATTTAATACAATCTAGCTCTTTAAATAATTAGGAACAATCCGTCAATACTATTGAATAAAGAAAATTTTAATATTTTTTAGAGAGTAAGATATTATAAATGTTAAAAAAAATGATATAATAACAACTTAATCTAACGGGGCCCGGTGTAAACTTTTCTTTTTCTTGTAATAATATTTCACATTTTATTTAAATATATTTTTGTGTTTTTGCTTCTTTCTCCTATTTTTCATAATTTGTTCTGCATGACTCCCTTCAAACGAACACTTGAGACTCGTTCTGTGAGGGGGATAACATGAACTGAATATGAGATCATTTAGTGGATGAGAATCGATCCCGAGCTAGTTGAATAGTGGATGGACTCGGTGGGACGTAACCCGACCCCGAGCTGAGAGAGGCAAAGTGGCCTCAGTGGAATGAATCCAACCCCGAGCCGATCAATCAAGTGGCCTCGGTGGAACGAATCCAGCCCCGAGCCGATTAATCAAGTGGCCTCGGCGGAACGAATCCAGCCCCGAGCTGATTAATGAAGTGGCATCGGCGGAACGAATCCAGTCCCGAGCCGATTAATCAAGTGGCCTCGGCGGAACGAATCCAGCCCCGAGCCGATTAATCAAGTGGCCTCGGCGGAACAAATCCAGCCCCGAGCCGATTAATCAAGTGGCCTCGGCGGAACGAATCCAGCCCCGAGCCGATTAATCAAGTGGCATCGGCGGAACGAATCCAGCCCCAGGCCGATTGCTTAGGGGGGACTTATCAAGAAGGGAAGTGAATCAACCTTTTGAAGCCCTACTGAGTCCGACACGGTCGTCCCCCTACCAGACCAGCGGAAAAGAAAAACAAAACTCTGAAAAATAAAATTAAAGGGCGGGGGCGACTTAGCGCTTGTCCCAAAATAAAACGTTTCGTAAGTATAAACAACAATACGGATGCCTCAAAACAGCGTCCTGCCCGAGGTCTCCAAAACACAATTCTGAATCTTTCAGTTCAGAGTCCCGGTGAACCAGGATTTGGATCAGAGAGCGTTTAGAATGGTAAGGGCACATCCTCTATATACGGCACATTCTCTGCTCCGTCTATGCTTCTCTTGGATCCGAGTGATCAGGCGGGTGAAATATATACGGCACATTCTCTGCTCCGTCTTTCTTTTTCTGGCCTGGTAAGGCCATCTTCAGGGGGTATCTCCTTCTTTGTGATTTCTGTCTCGGAATGTCCCCTGTAAATCGAAGGGTCTCTGTGCTCCTGTCGTGCTTTTTATCCCTTGATTTTTTGCTAGTCTGGTCGGTTTGTTGCGGATTTGGTGCTTCGACTGGATTAGTGTTGAGCGTGCCCCCGAAATTTTGAATATGGCTTCCCATTTCAATCAAGAGAGCGGGGAATTTTTTTTTTTGAAAAGAGAAAGTTTTATTCATATTCGGGGGCATATTGCCCTTCTTACAGCTTTCTATGGGTATTTCGAGAAAGGCTTTACATCGAGCTCCTATCCCTTTGCCAGGTTGCTGCAAAAAAAAAAGAGTCTATTGAAAGTATTTTCTTAACATCTCGGCATTCCAGGATTTTCTTAATCGCGTGCCATCTAGCTGTTCCAAGATGTAGGACCCCGGCCTTACCACCTCTGCAATTTTGTAGGGCCCTTCCCACTTGGCTCCTAACGAGCCTTCTTCCGGCCTTCGGGTGTTCAGAGTGACTCTTCTTAATACTAGGTCGCCCGGGAGAAAGACGCGAGTTCGAACTTTTTTGTTGTAGAAGCGGGTCTTCTTTATTGATAAACCGATGTCCTCATGGCTGACTTCTCTATTTTTTCCTCAATTAGGTCGATGTGGCTCCTGATAATCTCTTCATTTTTTTCGCCCTCAAAATGACGGAACCTGTGGGAAGTTATCCCAATATCTGCTGGAATAACTACTTCACACCCGTATGATAAGGAAAATGGGGTCTCCCCTGTAGAATCTTTATAGGTCGTTCGGTGTGCCCATAGTACTTTCGGTAATTCCTCGACCCATAAGCTCTTGCAGGATCCGAGCCGAGCTTTAAGTCCTAAAGTTTTATCAGAATTCACACCTTTTTGTAGCAATGGAATAATTTTTCTGATTTTTCTCTTTGATTTTTCTCTATTTTTTTATTTATATACAATATCTTACATCTATGTAACGAGCTTTGGGCCGGTGGCTCCCAAACCAGTTATCTTTAGGGCACCAGGTGTTAAGACACCCCTACGGACTTAATTACTCAGACTTCAGATATATATATTTATTCGGCAACATCTCTGATCTATGTAACGAACTTTGGGCCATTGACTCCCAAACCAGTTGGTTTTAGGGCACTAGGTGTTAAAACACCCTTACAGACTTAATAACTCGGATCTCGAACGTTTTTTTTTACTCCATCACTTTTTGAGATGCTTCCTCCAATTAAACTAGAGCACTGAATATTACAAACTTTTCAATTATAGCTCATGTCTGTATGTTACTATGCATATTGATAATATCTGCCAACTGAGCATATGAAATCCATTTTAGTCAATTTTAAGGAGAATTTACTAATTAAATAATTTAAAAGGAAATAAACAAAAATTAAATTATTTCGAAAATAGGCTTGAGATACGTATCAGGAGTGGGAACTCCTTACACAGCTATCTCTCACCAATTTCACCTTTTTAGTCAAAATAAAAACGCAAAAACGCAAAATATTTTTGTACTTTTTTGAAAAAATTTCATTTTTTTTGTATTTTTCGAAAAATTTTGGACTAAAAATAAAAACAACATGATTACCCCCAAAAATAACTTGCGGTTATCGCAGTATAGCTGTGGTGTCGATTCCTCAGAGAGATGGTTACAGGAACTAATTTACTCAAACAAAAACTTTAGTAATAACTTAAATAAAGAAAACGAATGAAATTGATAATATAAGATAAAAGAAAATAAAAATTATGAAAAGTATGCAGGAAATATCTATAGAGATAAACAGCAAAGCATCAGGAATTCCTCTTGTATCAACCTCATGTATTCAGTTATTGATTCTTTTCATTACACAATTGAAGGTTTCACATCCCAAACCAACAGTTGTAAGATATTCAATTCTACTCATATTAAATTCTAGGGTAATCAATGATTATTTTTTCTATGTTAACAGCACACAAAAGTTATTATTACGAGCTATCTAACGTCGACAATATACCCTCAGGCAATACTGCAGCAGAAGACCAACACATAAAACAACTTTACCAGTCACAACTGGTTTCACAAATCACACATAGAAGAAGCATGAGTGGATCTATATGGGATTTGACAAAACACAATTTCTGGGCTAATAAATCGAAGGATAATAAAGAATAACAACCATCAATTTTATTAAACGTTAAAAGGTTCATTAAAGAATCAACAACATGAATGTAAGAAGTTTAAATATAGAAGTTCATCATTAGCTTCGCCTAGGAGATTAGTTCTCCATGAAAGAAAGAGATGCAGCCTGAATAGATTGGAGAGACGTCATGATTTCCTTGAAGTTCTTCGTTATTCCTCTCTATGAATTGTGTTTTTGGCTCTTTTTGTGTGTTTTTCCTATGTTTCTCTCTGATTTTATCCTCCCCCAAGATTTAGGACGAAGTTGGGTTTATATAGAAAAGTCCTGGAACCCTAAATTGCATTAAAAACGCACAGCACAAATCCTGGAATCGCAGTTTCGCGTCGCGACGTGCGCCGCACGTCGAAACGTGCTAGCGGCGTTAAAGGATGCTACAATTGGCTAGATCTCCTCGAGTAGATGCAAATCGATATATTATGGGTCTCGTAACTCTTACTAAATCAAAAGTTATAGCCTTTTTAAATTCAGTGCGTGGCTGATGCTCCTGCTTGCGTCCGATATATCTGTTAGGCTCTGAAACATGTTCAATTGCTCCATTTTCCTTGATCCATCGCTTCCTATTAACAAAGCACAAAATGACTCTAATTAATATTAAAATATATGATAATAAAGCTGAGTTAGCAGTGTTCTAAGTACACTTTCGTGCACTTATCACAACACACAACTAATCATCTTGTCGGTGAAAATAAAAGAAAATAACAAAAGAAAAGCAAATCAAAGCAATTATTAAGGTAACAGAATTATGTACGCAATACGCCACTTGTTTAGTATAAATTCATAAGGATGCGTCTCAAGAATTCATTCTTTACTCAGTCATCTCAAATGAATTAGCTCTCTTCTTTATGATTGCCAAACACCATTCCTTCTGTCTTAAAATGCTCTGTTTGTCATTTTCCCTACAAAAATAACAAAATTAAAAACTCTACAACATGTATACACAAATTATAAAACAAAAATTATAATAAATTGCATGGGTTGCCTCCCTACTAGCGCTAAATTTTTCATCTTCAGCCAGACGTGACTGAAATCCATATATCAAGGAGGTTTCAGCGTCGTTTTGGATGTCCGATTAAAGACAATCTCATGAGCGTTGCTTTTGAAGGGTCTCTTCCAACGGTAAAGTGGCAAAAAGAATTTTGTCACATTCAGTGCTTGTGCCACCTTTTTAAACTATGTCGCTCCAGTGGTTCCTGAAAAGAAAGAATGAAAATCAGGAGGTCTCGTATGATGCTTGACTTATAATGGAAGTTCCATTCTGTCAAGCTTCTGGGTGATGTCTTTGATTTGTAATCCTCAAAACAGTGATGTTTCTCTTGAATGCACTGATTCTTCAATAAGGTCAGACATTTGCTCATCCTTTTGCTCAGCTTCTTGCTCCACCATTTCTTCACAGATGGAGAATTCACAAAACCGGTCAAAAATGCGTCAACAGGAAAATTTTCTTAAATAAAGTTTGGACAGCACTGGAGGCAATTTGTAACAAAACCGGTCAAAAATGCGTCAACAGGAAAAATTCCTTCTTCTGCGCGTCGCGACGCTGGAACCCTGCGCGCCGCGACGCCAAGCCTGCGCCGAAGTTGCTAAAATGCGCCGGGTCCACAAAATCAGAATCTGAGAAAAGTTGACTTTGCTAACGTGCGCATGCCACGTGTCACCATCACAACGGAGATGCTAACGTGCGCCGTGCCACGTGTCAAGATCTCATTGCTCGGACGGCCACCGCCTCACGTGTCATGCCACGTGTCACCACATCATCGTCCACATCAGCAGCCACGTCAGCAAGTCAACCGAGTCAACGTGCCACGTCATCATCAGCCAATCACAGCGCGCCACGTGTCAAGCTCTCATTCGTCCGACGGCCGCCGCCCCACGTGTCATGCCACGTGTCGCCACATCATCACCATGACGCAAGCAATGACGTCATGAACAGTTGACACGTCAGCATGACGTAAGCGATGACGTCATGAACAGTGCCACGTCATCGGATAAGATTTGAGCCGACCAACCAGCGCGTGACACGTATCACTGTAGCGCGCGTCGCGACGCTGGCCGCGCGGCGCGACGCGCGCACCCCATCGACGCCTATAAATTCAGAACCAGATTTCAGAAATTTGTATCCCATCCTCTCTCTTCAATTCCTTCTAAAGAGAGAGTTTCTCTCTCTAAACTCTTTTAGTTTTTACTTTTTTAGTTTTGTAAATAATTTTAATTACTTTTTGTAATAATAGTAATTTAATTTTTACTTTTTACTTTCTTT
>SKCR01001316.1:0-163372 GCA_019454045.1 Zanthoxylum bungeanum
CTTCCCAATGTCAATTACAAACTAACTTTGTAACTGTGTACTGCATTATATATTATCGGGCCTTGTATAATATATACATATCACTAAACCACATTTAGTTTCAATCTAATCGTAATCAGAATCGAATACCTATATAAGAACAAGAGGTGCAACCATAAATAAGTAATATTATGGAATAAGGGGATGTTCGTATTCATGAATCAGACATAAATACGACCCGGATTGGCGCTCTGAGCACCAACCCCAACAACATAAATATATATTGATGTTCAGAATCTGTTTTGAACATGATATTGACTTCAATTGAGATTTATCTACGAAGCGGAAACAGACGAAAGTAGCTGTTTTGACCGTAGATACCACCTAAGTTTAGGAACTACCCTTCGGTTTGTACCTAAATTTGGAAACTGTTATAATGTAACTAGTTTGACTAGATACATTATCTCTATATCAGTGTTTAACCCGCTGCAGGTGACCTTTATATTCTAGAACACTAAAGTTTTTTTATTATATAAAGATGATATTGAGATAACACATTAGATGTGAATAACAGAATTTTATTTTTTGAATATAAATAAATCTCAAATATATAACATGACAAACAAATAGCTCAAACTGATTTGATCAGAAGAAACTAATTGTGGCATTGTTGTCTGGAACACAATGAAACAAGACTCGTATATCCACACTTTTGAAGAGTGGGTACTAGGACTGATTTGATTCTAATCAAATAAAGTCTACGAATCTAGTTTATTGGGCAAAGTGCCTGAAACACTATTTACTCGGTAAAAGTGCAAATGCCACCGATCTGTTAGCCCTCATTCATAGTGAAGCAAGTGGGCCCATGTCTACTATGCTAGAGGTGGATATGAATATTTCGTGACCTTTACGGATGTTGCATCGCGTTTTGGTTATGTGTTTCTTTTAGAACACAAATCGGAAACTTTTACAGTTTCGACACGAAATAGACAAACAGATCGGCTAAAGTATTAGACCGTCACGGTAAGACCGTAATGGAAAATACTTAAGTAATAAGTTTCTTATATACTTGAAAGAGTATAGTATTCTTTCAAATGAGGACTCCTCCCGGAACACGTCAGTTTGACGGTGTGTCCGAACTGAGTAACCGAATCTTGTTGGACATGATAAGGTTAATCATGAGTCGCTCTGAGCTACCATTTCCTTCATAGGATAAGATTTAAACAGTGTAGAACTTATTTAGAATAAGGTTCCATAAAAAAATCTGTTTGACAGATTTCATATTAGATATGAACAGGAAAGAAACCGGGTTTCTCATTCCTGAAAATTTGGGAATGCTAGGCATATGTTTGGATGATACCAAACTAAAACCCAAATTGGATAAGTGCCAATTGTAGGTTATCCTGGGGATACCAAAGTATGGTACTTATACAACTCACATGAGAACAATTAGATTGTTGCTCACCATACGGTTTTCCTAAGAGGAATACCGATATGCAGTGGTAAATGAGAGGATAGTAAAACTCGATGAAAATCAGAGTAATACTATTCAAGGCACCGATTCCTTAATGGAACACAAATAGTTCATCAAGGATGAAACTATAACATTAATCTTCGAATACACAAGAACCGCGTAGTCGGAGAGAGTCAGAAGATATCCTGGGGTATGTGTTTCTGATCTCACCTCGTAAAGATGTCTATCTTTTGAGGTATACCAACTGACTACGTATGAGGAAGTGATACAAGGTATCGACTCCCTACCCTGATTTCGGATTTCCATAGACACACAGTCATACTACCAATGGAATTCCGAAGGGGTCTATCCAGAGCGAAGCTGTTTCCCGTACCATCGGTAAACACAACCTCCTATTACACTTGCATGAGTATCCTATACCCAAATATATGAGAACTATGCCGTTATGCCCTCACAACGCGCACAAGTGTAATACTAGTATTTTACGCATTATTGATGTCCAATCTCAATAATACTCTGACTAGGGATATTTAATGATTAATCCTTCGTGGATTGTGTTGGACAATTATGACCCATAGCGTCACTATTTTGTACAAATCACGGTGTTGTTGTACAAATTAACTATGTGACAAAAGAGATTGCACTCTTATCATTTTTGATTAGATCACCTATATGTATAAATGATGAGAGGTCCTTGTTATTTGTTCCTTGACAGAGAATGATATGAGACAGTATCAGTCCACGTAGGATAAATCATTAAATATCCTTAGTCAGAGTATTATCGAGATTGGACATCGATAATGCGTAAAATACTAGTATTACACTTGTGCGCATTGTGAGGGCACAACATCATAGTTCCCATATATTTGGGTATAGGATACTCATGCAAGTGTAATAGGAGGTTGTGTTTTACCGATGGTACGGGAAACAGCATCGCTCTGGATAGACCCCCTCAGAATTCCATTGGTAGTATGACCATGTGTCTATGGAAGTCCGAAATCAGGGTAGGTGTATTTGGTCTTAACCTGAGACTTGCACCGCTAATATTTGTGACAATCAATATACTTTGGTTGCGGTCGTCCAGGGCTTTAACAGATTCTGTGTACGCCAATGTTGGGTATATTGAGAATCGTAGTGTGTTGGGTGTGATGTCAAGACGAAAGTGTCACTCCAGTCATATGGAGATGATTGTCACGTAGGATACGGTACTAGTACTCTTAAGTACTGCAGTAATCGGGATAAAATGACAATGTCATGTTTATCCGATATAGAGACTAGTTTCCAGACATCCGACATGTGCTTCGTACGGGGCAGACACAATTCCAGCCCCAGGCCTAGCACGTGATCATCCGATACTGGACAGAAATACGCGATACCACGTATACTACGCCTGATATAGATCCTTTATCCCTGTAAGGATATTTCCGGAGAATTGGGTAGGCATGGCGCTTTGCTAGAGGCCAACCTTGTCTTGTAAATCAGTATAAACATAGTACTTGGTACTTACGTGTTCGGATAGTCCGACGACCGAATTTACTGCCAACATATCCGGGGATCTCATGGGTCGCTTCCCAAAGATTCACCGATGACGTATGACTCGCACTCTAAATTAATCTGGGATTAATTAGAAGAGAGAGAAAATTAATCTAGGATTAATTGCGGAGATATTTTATCTGGGATAAAATATCATTTAAAGAGAGATAACGATTAATTTGGAATTAATCGATAAATTAATATATTTGATATATTAAACGAAATTGGATTTCGACGCGGAATTAAAATTTGATTTTAATTCGGGCGAACGAGTTAATTTAGAATTAATTCGTTAGCGACATGAATAGTGATTTCGCTAGGCGTAATCATTTAATTACGACGCAACGGAAAATTCATTAATTTAGAATTAGTGAACCCGAGCCAGAGATTATTTGTGAGCGCATTCGCATTTCGAATTCGAATGCGGCACGCAAGTCAAATCAAATGTCAAATCGCTAATCGCATCTAGCGTCACTTCAAGCGTCAAATCACTTGTCACTTTGAGTGATGTGACTTGACAACTTGATGTGAGTTGATGGAAGTGGTTGGTGCCATTATGGCTTGAGTTTTTGAAAGCCAAATTCACATGAAATGAATTTGAAATTCAAATGTGTGTATTAGATACACAAATTTGGAATCAAACCACACAACTCTCTATTTTCTCTCATCTCTCTTCTTCACACGCCCAAGGGGCTAAAATACCTCACTGGTTCAGTTTTTCCGTGAGATAGGGAAGCTTGAGTGGTGGTTTTTGTGGCAAAAAATCACAAGAGCTAGCACTTCGAGAGACATGTGAAGGTGATAGGGAAGTCCACCCATGAGCCGGGAATCGTTTGACGAAGCTTGGAGCTTGACGAAGGACCAAAACCGAGCCAAAACCAGTGAACTGTCACAGCTCACTGCCGAACCAGTAAAGAGGTAGAAAAGTTGATTTTATTGTCCTCCGCGTCGCTCAACCGATCGATGTGAGTATTCTGGAACTTCGTTGATTAGTATTCGCATATTTTTCATGCTTATTATTGATCTTGGGACCTTAATAGAAACCAACAGATTGATGCTGTCTCATATCATCTCAATCCAGGAACTAATCATAAGGACCTCCTATCATTTATATATCTTGGTGATCTAATCACAAATGATACGAGAGCAATCTTCTTTGTCACATAGTTAATTTGTACAACAACACCATGATCTGTACAAATAGTGACGCTATGTGTCATAACTGTCCAACAAGATCATATAGGCCTGGACTCAGATAAATATGAATTTCTTTTAATATCCGTTAACCGAAGAAATTTATTTTATCTAATAAATGGTCATATATGGATTCGATCTTAATCTTGAGTGTATTACGAACTCCTGCATGACAGACTATGTCATTTGATTTACTATGGTGAGGTTGGTGTTGCATTCTCATCCAATAACTACGTATTTTGGGGATATGGTTTGGTGTGTAGCTGGGAATGTTTTACATTGATATGGAATTCACTCATTCTTACGAGAAGCAGAAGAATATCTTTTTTAAGAGTTGATTCGGGACTTGAACAGTTTGAGCGCTCAACTTTTCTATTGCGAATAGAAAGTTATATATTCATAATTATTATGAATTAATTGTTCATTATAGAATCAATATTTAGAGGGGTTTAACGATGAGATATTCGTGAAGGGCTATATCCATATGTAATGACTATATCGATGGACACCGAAGATGTTCGGTTTATTTAATCCATCTACGGTAACGAGAGTTCAACTTCGAGTTTTTAATGGAATAACGCGGAGTTAATAATTCATAATATTGGATTAAAGAGTTTAATTAATATTTCGGAATTATTGGAGCTCGGAACCGTAGGTCAATTTGGTCCCCGTGCTAGCTCGATTAACTGTAGCAAACCTAATATAATTAGATTTTCTAATTATACGCTCACTATTTATTTATATATTATTAATAAGATTAGTAATATTTATTGTAACAAATGAAAACTATGTTAAATTAGTTTAACTTAATGTTTTCTAGAATTCTTTGATTATGAGATAATCAAGTCTTGATTATGAGATAATCAAGTTAGTAATAATTATGAGATAATTACTACAACATAATTGAAGGTAAATAAATCATTATTAATATATTGATTTTTATTTACCATTAGAGACAAAGCCATATGGCTTACCATGTCATCCAAGCAATTATGTCTATTAGGTGGCTTGGATACAACTAATAGTTTTTTCATTAGCTAATACATTTTATGCTTTGGTATGGCCTCCACATTTATGTGTTTGCCATTGAAAGAAAGCATTGAATGCTTAATGACAAAGCTGTTGAGTTTTCTAGGTCAAACCAAGATCTAATTAAGCGATGAAAAGTGCGAATACATCAAAGTAAAGTTGCAGAAATACTCACTTTGATCGGCTTTGCGATGTGAAGAACATAAAAATTTATCTGCTCCTTGAAGCTCTCGGCCATGCCTCTCCATGGATGTCCTTCAAGCTTCAAGCCTTGATTTGAGATTCCATACTCATGAATGGGTTTCCCTATCACATTTGAATGACCCTTTGGATGTGCTAGCACCTTGGAAATTTTGCCACAAAATTTCCCTTTGCCTTCTTGCATCTCTCGGCCATGAGAGAAATTTTAGAGAGAAATGGCTTCAAAAACCGTGAGAGGGAGAGAGAGAAGAGATGAGTGAGTTGTTTTGTGTTGTTTTAACTAATTACACAAAATGAAAGTCAAATACCAAAAATATTAAAATGGTAAATGTCTTTCAAGCCATCACACTAATGTGTTCCACACTCAACCACCTACCAACAACTTCCATCACATTAAAGTGATAAAGTTGACTAGTGATGTGACATGTGATGTGACTTGTGGGCCCCACTTGAATCAAAATGCGAATGGGCCCGCAAACTCTCCCGGGCTCGGGTTCGCTAATTTTGAATTAACGAATTTTCCGTTGCGACGTAATTAATTAAATCAAATTTAATTAAATAAGTATGCCTAGCAAAATTACTATTCACATCGATAGCTAATTAATTCTAAATTAACTCGTTAGCCCGAATTAAAATCTAATTTTAATTCCGCGTCGAAATCTAATTTCGTTTAATATATCCAATATATTATTTTATCGATTAATTCCAAATTAATCATTCTCTCTCTTTAAATAGTATTTTATCCCAGAAGAAATATCTCTGTAATTAATCCTATATTAATTTTCTCTCTCTTATAATTGATCCCAGATTAATTATGTGCGAGTCATACATCATCGGTGAATCTTCTGGAAGCGACCCATGAGATCCCCAGATATGTTGGCAGTAAATCCGGTCGTCGGACATCCGAACACGTACGTACCTAGTACTACGTTTTTACCGATTTACAATACATGGTTGGCTTCTAGCAAAGCACCTTGCCTACCCAATTCTCCAGAAACATTCTTAAAGGAATATATAATCTGTAACAGGCGTAGTATACGTAGTATTACGTATTGCGATCCAGTATCGGATGTCAGGTGCTAGGCCTGGGACTGGAATTTTGTCTGCCCCATACGAAGCACATATCGGATCTCTGGTAACTAGTCTCTATAATCGGATAAACATTACCTAGTCATATTATCCCGGTAGCTGCAGCATATAAGAGCACCAGTTTCGTATCCTACGTGACCATCATCTCCATATGACTGAAGTGATACTTCCATCTCGACATCACACCCAATACACTACGATTCTTAATATTCCCAGAAGAGGCGTACACAGAACCTGTTAAAGCCCTGGATGACCAAAACCAAAGTATACAAAGAATTTTTCATGAAAGCCAAGCTTTCACCGATTGTATTATGGGAATGTCATTTCAAAGAAATGGTATATCATCATTATTTAGGATATTCACTGTCAGTGCGCTCCCACTAACCTCCTTCTATACACAAGAATCATATTCATTTTGAATTAAATCATATACCATTATGATTACACCAAAACGATAAATCCAAGAACGCAATGCTTGCTTCAATCCATAATGTATCGATTAAACTTACAAACCTTGTTTGCTTGTTTTGGTACGACAAAATCGTCAGGATGTTGCAAACATCCTTCAAAAGATTTTCGTTTAAGGAAAGCGATTTTGACGTCCAACTGCCATATTTCATAAATGAAACATGCAGCATTAACAAGCATTATCCAAATGGATTTAACCATGGCAACAAGTAAAAGGTTTCGTCATAATCGACACAATGTGGATAACGATACCTTTTCGCTACAAGCCTAGCTTAATACATTATATGTTGCCATCCATGTATGTCTTCCTTGAAGACTTATATAGTACCATTGGGCATAATGCATTTCGGTACATCAACCAATGTCTAAACTTGGTTGGTATACATGGAATCCATTTCGGACATAATGGAACTTTTCCATAATAGGGAGTCGATACCTTGTATCACTTCCTCATACGTAGTCAGTTCGCGTTCCTTAATAAGATTGACATCTTTACGAGGTGAGATCAGAAACCCATACCTCCCAGGTTGTTTTCTGGCACTCTCCCACTTGCGCGGTTCTTGTGTATTCGAAGATTGTGGTACAGTTTCATCCTTGATAAACTGCTTGTGTTCCATTAAGGAATTGGTGCCTGGAACAGTATTACTCCGATTTTCATCGAGTTTTACTTTCCTCCCACTTACCACCCCATATAGGTATTCCTCTTAGGAAAACCACATGGAGAGCAACAATTACATTGTTCTCTTGTGAGTTGTATAAGTACTATACTTTGGTTACCCTAGGATAACCCACAAATTAGGCACTTATCCGATTTGGGTTCTAGTTTGGTATCATCCAAACATATGCCCAGCATTCCCAAATCTTCAGGAATTAGAAAACCCGGTTTTATTTCTGTTCATATCTAATATGAAGTCTGTCAAACAGATTTTCATGGAACCTTATTCAAAATAAGTATTGCACTATTTAATGCGTATTCCTAGAAGGAAAATGGTAGCTTAGAGCGACTCATGATTAACCTTATCATGTCCAACAAAATTCGGTTTCTCCGCTTGGACACACCGCTCAATTGAGGTGTTCCTAGAGGAGTCCACTGTGAAAGAATACTATACTCTTTCAGGTAATTGAGAAACTTATTGCTTAAGTATTTTCCATCACAGTCCAATCGTGATGTTTTAATACTCTTGTCGATCTGTTTGTCTACATCGTGTCGAAACTCTTTGAATTTTATCAAAAGTTTCCGATTCGTGTTTCAAAAGAAACATATAACCATAACGCGATGCCACATCCGTAAAGGTTACGAAGTGTTCATAGCCACCTCTAGCCTAGCTAGACATGGGTCAACTTACGTCACTATGAACGAGGGCTAACAGATCGGTGGCACTTGTCCTTTTACCAAGTAAAAGGTTGTTTTAGGCACTTTGCCTAATAAACTAGATTCGTAGACATCATTTGAATAGAATCAAATCCATCCTAGTATCCACTCTTCAAAAGTGTGGATAAACGAGTCTTGTTTAAAGTGTCTCAGAGAACAATGCCACAAATAAGTCTCATCTGATTAATTCAGTTTGAGCTATTTGTTTGTCATGTTTTACGCTTGAGATTTATTTATATTCAAAATATAAATACTGTTATTCACATCTTATGTGTTTGTCTCAATATCATCTTTATAAAATAAAACATTTTAATGTTCTAGAATATAAAGGTATACCTGCAACGGGTTAAACCCTGATATAGAGATAATGTTTCTAGTCAAAACTAGTTACATTGTAACAGTTTCCTAATTTAAGTACACACCCGAAGGGTAGTTCCTAAACTTAGGTTTTTACGGTTAAAACATCGACTCTCGTCCCGTTTCTGATTCGCAGATTGATCTCAACTGAAGTCAGTCTCCTGCTAATTAGCATATTCCGCACATCAGTACATATCTATGTACCATAACTAGTATCAAAATCCTATTTTGAAACTAGTAGTGAACATGTTTATAACAAACATACTTGAAGCCGGAGCCTTGCCCGTCTTCACTTCCTTCACGTCTGCCTTGTCTATATGGCAGTCACTCTTCCAATGACCCCGTTTGCCATAGTTTAGGTATACATCTTGGGATATGACCTTTTGTCTTCCCAGAAGACAGTGATGATTTTGCCTTTGCCCCTTTTAGAAGTTATGGTTGTGCTTCCTTGAGCATAGCCCGTAACTCTCCAAGAGTTTTCTCTTGGTTTATAATGAACCTACCCCAGCTTTCGGGTAGAGACTATAAGATAAAATCTTTGGTAGTCTCAGCCACGTAGGTAATGCCCAGCTAACCTAGCTGATCGATGTCAACAATCATCTGCGTGTTGGTCCACTCTAAGCTTCCCAAGATCATTGCAAACAAGAAAATAAAATGTGAATACAATCAAAGGAGGTGCAGAAAACTCACAAGGATCGGTTGAGTCGATGCGGTGATGAACAAAACATTCTGCCTCCTCCAAGAAGTCATTCGGCACTGGGCTGTGTAGTCCTCCAAGAAATTCGGCCATGGACTCCATTAAAGCTCCAAGCTCCAAGCTCTTGATGATGGTGAATCCATGCTCACAAAATCACTTCCTTATCACCTTAGGGTAACTGAATGTGTGTCCTAGCACCTTGATCTTGCAACAAAATCACTCATTTCTTCTCTTCATTTTCGGTCAAACCAGTGAGAAAGAAGAAGAAGGTGGCCTTGAGGCCGAGAGAGATGAAGAGGAGCATTTGGCTCCAAAACCGTATGCACAGAGAGAGAGAGAAAATGAAAAAGTGTTATGGGTTTTTAATTTCCAAAATTATTTAACCATTAACCATTTCTTTATTTCACAAATTCAAGCATTAAATGCTTTCAATCATCTCACATCAATCAATCAATTGTCACATCACTCAAAGTGACATGTGATTTGACGCTTGATGTGACTAATGATTTGACGCTTGATTTGACTTGCGTGCCGCACTCGAATTCGAAATGCGAATGCGCTCACAAATAATTCCAGGCTCGGGTTCGCTAATTCCAAATTAGTGAATTTTCCGTTGCGACGCAATTAAATGATTACGCCTAGCGAAATCACTATTCACATCGCAAACGAATTAATTCTAAATTAACTCGTTCACCCGAATTAAAATCTAATTTTAATTCCGCGTCGAAATCCAATTTCGTATAATATATCAAATATATTATTTTATCGATTAGTTCTAAATTAATCGTTCTCTTTCTTTAAATGATGTTTTATCCCAGATAAAATATCTCCGCAATTAATCCTAGATTAATTTTCTCTCTCATTAAATTAATCCCAGATTAATTAAAGTGCGAGTCATACGTCATCGGTGAATCTTCGGGAAGCAACCCATGAGATCCCCAAATATGTTGGCTGTAAATTCGGTCGTCGGACTATCCGAACACGTAAGTACCTTGTACTACGTTTATACCGATTCACAAGACAAGGTTGGCTTCTAGCAAAGCGCCATGCCTACCCAATTCTCCAGAAACATGCTTACAGGAATAAGTGATCTATATCAGGCGTATTTCGATCCAGTATCAGATTGTCACGTGCTAGGCCTGGGGCTAGAATTGTGTCTTCCCCGTACGAAGCACATATCAGATGTCTGGTAACTAGTCTCTATATCGGATAACTATGACCTAGTCATATTATCCCAATGACTGCAGTACTTAAGATAACCAGTACCGTATCCTACGTGACCATCATCTCCAAATGACTGGAGTGATACTTCCGTCTTAACATCACACCCAACACACTACGATTCTCAATATACCCAGCATAGGCATACACAGAACCGGTTAAAGCCCTGGACGACCGCAACCAAAGTATATTGATTGTCGCAAGTATTAGCGGTGGAAGTCTCAGGTTAAGACCAAATACACCTACCCTGATTTCAGACTTCCATAGACACATAGTCATTCTACCAATGGAATTCCGAGGGGGTCTATCCAGAGCGAAGCTGTTTCCCGTACCATCAGTAAAACACAACCTCCTATTACACTTGCGTGAGTATCCTATACCCAAATATATGAGAACTGTGTGGTTGTGCTCTCACAACACGCACAAATGTAATATTAGTCTTTTACGTATTTATCGATGTCCTATCTCAATAATAGTCTGACTAGGGATATTTAATGATTTATCCTTCGTGGACTGATACTGTCTCATATCATTCTCAGTCCAGGAACAAATCATATGGACCTCATATCATTTATATATCTTGGTGATCTAATCACAAATGATAAGAGAGCAATATCCTTTGTCACATAGTTAATTTGTACAACAACACTATGATCTATACAAATAGTGACGCTATGGGTCATAATTGTCCAACAATCTCCCACTTGGCCTATAGCCAGTCACTCGAGTGTCTACCACCCGAACTATGTATGGTTGGCTCAAATTGCTGAGAAAAGGTTTTCTTCAGCGGATTTTCATGATTATCATTTGATGCGATTTATTCGATCATCACATCACCACGATGTATGATCCGAACGAATCAGATGATTATCGAAGTATGTATCTGGATCGTTGATGAGACTATCAATTCTTTTGCATGTGCTGAAGCCCAGCTCAGCTGCTAAGAGAACTATATCTAATCTAATTAGATTTATTTCGACCCAGAAGGCTTCTATTGCTGCCTCAGCTGCAGCAATAACCCACATATGTTGTTTATTCGGTAACAATATCTTGCTTGGAAGATTTCTAGCTCACTGTTTCATTGTTCAAACTGTATAGTACCATTTTTATCGGTTTGAAAACTTGTAGCAGTGATCCCAGTCACTTCAAGTTCTCCTTCTCCATTATTTAAGACAGCATCCTTAGTTCTCTAAGATACTAATGGATGTTCTTAACATCAATCCAGTGACTATCACTTAGATTGGCCTGTTTGTGAATTCATATGCTCTAAGTGTATGAGACACCAGGTCGCGTACATTTTTCAATGTACGAGTTCCGGAGAGTCTTGTCGAAAGCCAAGCTTTCACCGATTGTTTTTATGGGAATATCATTTCCAAGAAATGACATATTATCATTATTGTATAGGACAACCACTGTTAGTGCGCTCCCACTAACCTCCTTACATACACAAGAATCATTTTGTTTTGAATTAAATCATAAACCATTATGATTACATCAAAACGATAATTCCTAGAACCTAATGCTTGCTTCAATCCAAACATGGATCGATTAACCCGCAAACCTTATTTGCTAGTTTTTGTACGACAAAACCGACAGGATATTATGAACATCCTCCAAAAGGTTTCCGTTTAAGGAAAGCAATTTTGCCGTTCCAGCTGTCATATTTCGTGAATGAAACATGCAGCCTAAGAAAGCATTATCCAAATGGATTTACCATGGCAACAGTTAAAAGGTTGAATCAAAATCAACATAATGTTGATAACGATACCTTTCCGCTAAAAGCCTAGCTTTATACGTTGGTATGTCTCCATCCATGTACGTCTTCCTTGAAGACTTATATAGTACCAATAGACACAATACCTTACGGTACATCAACTAGTATCCAAACTTGTTGATATACATGAAATCCATTTCGGACTCATGACACTTTGTCATAATCGGGAGTCGATACCTTGTATTACTTCCTCATACGTAGTCAGTTGGTATACCTCAATAAGATTATCATCTTTATGAGGTGAGATCAGAAACCCATACCCCAGGTTGTTTTCTGACTCTCTCTGACTACGCGGTTCTTGTGTATTTGAAGATTAATGGTATAGATTCATCCTTGATGAACTAATTGTGTTCCATTAGGATTCGGTGCGTGGAATAGTATTACTCCAATTTTCATCGAGTTTTACTATCCTCCCACTTACCACTGTATATCGGTATTCCTCTTAGGAAAACCGCATGGTGAACAACAATTAAATTGTTCTCTGGTGAGATGTATAAGTACAATACTTATGGTATCCCTAGGATAACCTACAATTGGCACTTATCCAATTTTGGGTTTTAGTTTGGTATCATCCAAACATATGCCTAGCATACCCAAATATCAGGAATGTGAAACCTGGTTTCTTTCCTGTTCATATCTAATATGAAATCTGTCAAATAGATTTTTAATGGAACCTTATTCTAAATAAGTTTTGCACTGTTAATGCTTATCCTTTGAAGGAAATGGTAGCTCAGAGCGACTCATGATTAACCTTATCATGTCTAACAAAATTCGGTTACTCGGTTCGGACACACCGTCAAAATGACGTGTTCCGGGAGAAGTCCTCATTGAAAGAATACTATACATTTTTATGTATATTACATACTTATTGCTAAAGTAATTTTCTATTACGGTCTTACCGTGACGGTATAATACTTTAGCCGATCTGTTTGTCTACTTCGTGTCGAAAACTTTAAAAGTTTCCGATTTATGTTCTTCAAAAGTGACACATAACCATAACGCGATGCCACATCCGTAAGGTCACGAAATATTCATATCCACCTCTAGCCTAGCTAGACATCGGCCCACTTGCTTCACTATGAACTAGGGCTGACAGATCAGTGGAATTTTCACTTTTACCAAGTAAATAGTGTTTTAGGCACTTTGCCCAATAAACTAAATTCGTAGACTTTATTTGAATGGAATCAAATCAGTCCTAGTACCCACTCTTCGAAAGTGTGGATATACGAGTCTTGTTTAATTATGTCCCATACAACAATGCCACAAATTAGTTTCTTCTGATCAAATCAGTTTGAGCTATTTGTTTGTCATGTTATACGTTTGAGATATATTTATATTCAAAATATAAATTATGTTATTCACATCTAATGTGTTTATCTGAATATCATCTTTATATAATAAAACACTTTAGTGTTCTAGATAATAAAGGTAAATCCGCAACAGATTAAACACTGATATAGAGATAATGTTTCTAGTCAAACTAGTTACATTATAACAGTTTCCAAATTTAGGTACACACCCGAAGGGTAGTTCCTAAATTAGGTATCTACGGTTAAAAAAGTGACAGTCGTCCCATTTCTATTTCGCAGATAAATCTCAACTGAAGTCAGTATCCTGCTCATAGTAGATTCTGAACATCAGTATATTTTTATGTATCACACTAAGTATTTAAAATCCAATTTTAATACTAGTAGTGAACATATTTATGACAAACATATTTGAAGTCGGAGCCTTGCTCGTCTTCAATTCCTTCATGTCTGCTTTGTCCAAACGGCAGTCACGCTTCCGCGATCCTGTTTGCCACAATTAGGCAGACATTTTGGGATATGTCTTTTATCTTCCCAGAAGATTATAATGATTTTGCCTTTGCCCTTTTTCACACTCCAGAAGCCTTCGGCCTAGCCTTGGGTTTCTAGAATATCAAAGTAAGGTGCGCCTTGCGCTACTTGCCTAATTGCAAAGTTTGACTTTATCTCCTTGAGAATAGTCATTAATTCTCTAAGAATTATTTATTGAAATTTTAGTACTTCTAAAATCTAAATATAGATTTATGAAGATCCTTCAATTTCATTATCATACTTTAAGGATCTAATCCTTAGTTCTGATTAAGAAATTAAGGAGTCTACTGCGACAAGCTTAATGGATTAAGCACTAAAGTTATCATCACATGAATCTTCCAAAGATCATACTCTACTATTTGCTTAACTCCGGGCTTAGGCCTAATATGTTATTTTATCAAATAAAGTAACTTATTATATTTCAGGACTATCCTGAAATTTATTCCCATTTTGAAAATTAAACCATTTAAATACATTTTCTGAGCATCAATATATATATTTTATGTATCACACTAAGTATTTAAAATCCAATTTCAATACTAGTAATGAACATAATTATAACAAACATATTTGAAGTCAGAGCCTTGCCCGTTCTTCAATTCCTTCATGTCTGCTTTGTCCAAACGGCAGTCACGCTTCCGCGATCCCGTTTGGCACAATTTAGGCAGATATTTTGGGATATGTCCTTTAACTTCCCAGAAGATTATAACGATTTTGCCTTTGCCCTTTTCAACACTCCAGAAGCTTTTGGCCAAGCCATGGGTTTCTAGAATATCAAAGTAAGGTGCGCCTTGCGCTACTTGCCTAATTGAAAATTTTAACTTTGTCTCCTTGAGAATAGTCATTAATTATCCAAGAATTATTATTGCAATTTTTGTATTTCAAGGATCTAAGTTAATAGATTTATGAAGATCCTTCAATTTCTCAATCATACTTTAAGGATCTAATCCTTAGCTCTGATTCAAAAATTAAGGGGTCTACTGCGACAAGCTTAATGGATTAAGCACTTAAGTTATCATTACATGATCTTCCAAAGATCATGCTCTACTATTTGCTTAACTCCGGGCTTTAGGCTTAATATATTATTTTATCAAATAAAGTAACTTATTAGTTTCCAGGACCGTCCTGAAATTATTCCCAATTTGAAAATTAAAATATTTAATTACATTTTCCCTGGATTATGTTTTAAATGTCAATCTTTAAATTTTGTATCTTGATTCTAATAGTCCAACTATTTAATCAACGATTAAGGTAATATTAAATATAATGATTATAATAATCCAACTATTAATCAACTATAATTAATTAAATCAAATGTATTGATTATTATAATTCAATTATATAATCCAATATAAATGAATTGTTGAATATAGTCCAACTATTAATTAAAACAAGTCCAACTAACATTTAATTATTTGACGAATGATATTGTTTGAGCGCGTATGGCAAGTAATGAACGAATATGGCAAATTCAATTCTTGCCTCCAACTATTTTTCGCGAGCCTCAAACCCTCTGTCGAGTACTCGGGAAACCGTGTTTCCTAGTGGCTAGGATCCCGTTAAATATCACACAATCTTGACTTTGGCCAACAAATTTATGATAATTAACTGGTAGATCTCTAAGATCGATTGGATCCAATCCAATTCCTAGATCCGGTAGGGGGAATTCCAAGTCCGAAAACATATCTTTAATATGCCAATATATCCAATATATTGCCTAACTTTTTTCTCTGAATCAACTAAGCCTTGGCTTTGGCCACAACAAACTTAGTGATCCCAGTCAAGCGCGACCCTTGACCATGGAAAGCTTCATAATCAATGTCAATGGACAAGAAGTGGTCTTGACTTTGGCCAACAAACCACAACTTTGACAAGACACTGATCTGGAACAAAGCTCTCGTGATCAAACACATCCTCGACGGACAAAAGCCTTGACTTTGGCAACAAGCCAATGCCAGTCTCGGATCTTGAGTGAGAATCACTCAATGGAAGGAAAAATACTTAATATTTAGCGAGGGTTTTTCGCGTGAAAATTGGCAACCAATTTATTATCTTTGTTAAGGTCTCATCATCATGCACCCTTAAACATGCATTCTAAACACATAACAACAACACTATGATCTGTACAAATAGTGACGCTATGGGTCATAATTGTCCAACACTGTGACACCTAGTGCTCGACAGATGTACCCTCCGACATACACGAGTGAAAGAGCTTCTTATGCAATTTGTACTTCTAAGATCTAAGAATAGATCTATGAAGATCTTTAATTTCAACATCATGTTATAAGGATCTAATCATTAATTTTGATGACGGAATTAAAGATTCATTGCGGTAAGCATAAATGATTGAGCACTAAAGTTATCATCACATGAATCTTCCAAAGATCATTGTAGGCATTGCATTTTTGCATGTGAATCCCTATGGTGAGTCTCATTTGGAGGCACTACCTTTTAGTCGAGGACGTTGCGGGAAACGATCTTCGGAAAGGAATCGATATTTCGTTAGATTTTTATTCGCTTGTTTAACGTCAAGCTCACTTGTTAGACCTCCATTTTAAAGCACCTTGGGCCTCAAAAACCCAGAACCATTTAACCTTAGACACTCCCCCTCTCCCATTCACGGCAACACAAGAGAAAACAAGCAAACAAGAAATTCCAACACTCTCTCCTAGCTCTCCATTCACTCCCAAGACAAATAAGAAGGAACCAAACAAATTTTCTTTCCTTCTCCTCCCTCATACCACAGAAAATTACACTCAAAACAACCCCTAATCACCACCGAAACTGCATCCACACAGCCCCTAAATTACCGAAAATCACAGCCCCTAAACTACCAAAAATATACCCCTAAAACAGTAAGCAGAAACCGAACAAACAGTAGCCATATACACGCATAAATAGCAGCCAAAACAGCCCCCATACAGCAGCCCTTTTCACCGAAAACAGCAGCCCCTTTTACCATAAAATAGCCCCCATACAGTAGCCCTTTTCACCAAAAATTGCAGCCCCTTTTACCATAAAACAGTAGCCCAAAAACGTAATATACAGCAGCCCCTAAACCCTAAAACAGTCCAAAAAACACCCTAAAACTGCACTAAAAAAACTGCACTTAAAGCCTTTAAGAAACACCTAAAACAGTAGCCTAAAACACCAAAAATAGTGACCAAAATACAGCAGAAATACAGCAACAAAACATCAGCGAAATGGAGCAAAAATAGTAGCTTGAGCAGTGAAACAGTGAGGAAAAATGCAAACCAGTGAACCCGAAAAGTTGCGGAGCTTTCACCTTTCCGATCACCGTGAAACGCGAGTCCGAGAGTCGACGAAAAAGGTTAGACCTGAGGGTGTTCTTTCACATCCGTTTTTAGTTGTATTTTTATTATTTATTGAGTTTCGTTTGCATGATTATTTTTGAGTGAAGCATGTTGTGGCCCTTGAATAGATAGAAAATGCATGAATTGTAAAATGATGTATGTTGTGGCCCTTGAATAAAATGAAAAATGTGTCGCCTCTCGTGGTATATAGGATGGAAACCCGGACATAAATTTCATAGCCAATTCCGAATAGTCGGTAGTATGATCTGTACTTGGGATACAACTCCACGTACCACTTGAGTAAACAGCGCATATTTTGTTTTATGTTGTTTTGATTTGTTTGTCATTCGTTACTTGATTTCCGCATGTTATTTGTTTATGTAATGATGAGATAAAGCGCATGGGCTTAGTAAATGCGATTAAAGGTCCTCTAATTTGAGAGGTTAAAATCCTTTACCACGATGCTTTGCCGCGCCGGATAATGTATATTCGATTGGATGTGAGATATGTTCAATCGGATACACGAAGTCCGATATTGTTGTCATTATTTCTTATATGCATCGTGTTATTAGCGTATGGGCTTAGTAAGTGCGATTAAAGGTCCTCTATATTGAGAGGTTAAAATCCTTTACCACGATGCTTTGCCGCGCTGGATAATGTATATTCGATGGATGTGAGATATGTTCAATCGGATACAAGAAGTCCGATATTGTTGTCTTTATTTCTTATATGCATCATGTTATTAGCGTATGGGCTTAGTAAGTGCGAATAAAGGTCCTATATTTTGATAGGTTAAAATACTTTACCATGATGCTTTGCCGCGCCGGATAATGTATATGCGATTGGATGTGAGATATGTTCAATCGGATACATGAAGTCCGATATCGTTATCTTTACTTTTAATATATGTATTGTGTTGTTAGCGTATGGGCTTAGTAAGTGTGATTAAATGTCCTCTATTTTGAGAGGTTAAAATCCTTTACCACGTTGCTTTGCCGCACCGGATAATGTATATTCGATTGGATGTGAGATATGTTCAATTGGATACACGAAGTCCGATATCATTGTCTTTACTTTTGATATATGTATTGTGTTGTTTGCGCATGGGCTTGATAAGTTGGATTAAAGGTCCTCTATGTCAAGGGGTTAAAAGCCTTTACCACGATGTCTTGCCGGACTTCTCACTATGCCACTTATCCTTTTGCGCATCATTACTTCATTTACGCATGAATTACGAAGTTCCATAAAGTTATCTTTATCTTTGTACGCATTGTAATGAAAAGCGCATGGGCTTATGGTGTTGGAATAAAAGGTTCTCAATTTGGGGGAAGAAAAGCCTAAAAGGCTACCTTTACCACGATATTTGCCGCGTCTTTCATCAATTGATTGCATCATCTATCCTTGTCTTGGCTCGATCTATTATCATTGGTGTACCCATGTTATGATAGCATTTGGGCATTATTTCTCGTGGTATATAGGATGGAAACCCGGACATAAATTTCATAGCCGATTCCGAATGGACGGTAGTATGATCTGTACTCGGGATATAATTCCACGTACCACTTGGAAAAAGGCCCACACATGTGTTCGTGTCAATCCTAGAGATCATTTCTGCATCACATCACGACATGTCTATCTTAGCATATAGTTGTCTCTTTTTACCTTATGCATTTGTATTACCTCTTTAGTTATCTATTTCTATTATGCGCTTAAGTGTCTTTCCTTAATATGCATGCTTGTATGAATGTTATTTGTTTGCGCTTCTGTGCCTACCAATGTGAAATTGTATGCCTTCCGTATGTCAATTAATCTTTATGCATGAATTCAGACATAGATTATATACAAGTAGGTTGTATGCAAATTGGGACATAGGTTGTATGCAAGTATGAAAATGTGTTATATGTAAACTTAGATATGAGCTTTGTACCTATGCATGCGAACTTAGGAGTAAATTATCCTTGGAAATATGTTGCTTAGGCTTGGTTAGATAATTGCACAAATCATTTTATTACAAGTGGCATAAGTAAGGGACCATTTCGAACCCAATGGTTTGAGGTATTCCCTTGCGAGGGGTGAGTGGGTGTACGCCCAAATATATCTCGTGTTTACCCCAAATTTCTCTCTCTCTCCTTATCGCAGTACAGTTGGGGTGTCGATTCCACAGAGAGATGGTTACAAAAACTGATTTACTTAAACACAAAACGATTAGCAATAACTGATTCAAAGAAAGAATTAAGTTGTGATGAAAAACTAAATAATTCAAAGGCTTAAAAGATTTTAATAAAAATGACAAAAATAGCAAAGCATCAGGATCCCCTCTTGCACCTATTACTTATATTCCGTTATTGATTCATGTTATTACATAATTGAGGAGTTCACGTCCCAAATCTAAAATTGGAAGATATTCAATTCTACACCAGTTCAAGTTCTAAGGTAATTGTTATTCAATCTTCTCTACGCTCACAACTCACAAGGTTATCGTTACAACCTATCTAACGACGACAATATGTATCTATCAAACCATTTTACTACAACACAATAGAAAAGCATGACTGAAAACAATCTATACTAAACAATAATAAAAATATGAATCTATATGTAAATTAATATATTTCTCAATAGAATAAAGAGAAGAATAGAATAACAATTATATTAATCAATTAAAATCATTCATGAATCAAATAACAAAAATACAAGAATTGGGTACAAGAGTTCGCCCTTAGCTTTGCTTGGGAGATTAGTTCCGCATGCTAGACGAAGAAACAACAGAGATGGATGGGAAAATCATTGAATAAATCCTTGGTTCTGATCCCGGGAATTTGCACGCTCTGTTTTCTCTTTGGAATTTGTGTATCTAGCCTCCTTTTGTTTTGGACGAAGTCTTATATTTATAGAAGTGTCAGGGTGTCATTAGGATTTCAGAAAACCCTAAAATTTGAGTCCTGGAACGCGTAGGATTTTCTTGCGCAGCGCCGCGGCGCTGAATTTCTGGAAAATGTATGGAATTTCGGACATTTGGGGGCGCCGAGGCGCCTGCTCTCTTCATTGGCGCCTCGGCGCCAATTGCTTCATATTTAGGGCGCCACGGCGCCCTGTTGTTGATGGATGCGCCGTGGCGCCATTCTCCCTGAACTTGTATGGATTTTTGGCGCCTCGGCGCCATTCTTCCTGCTCGTCCTGTGTCTTCCCAGAGGTTCCCAAAACACTTGTGAGTATTCCCGGATCCATGTATTAATATTCCTACAAACAAAAATCACTAAATTAGCGTAAATAATAAACATTTTTAAATTAATATAACAATAGGAATTATATACTAAAACATAAAATATATAACTAAATACTTAACAATAAGCCTAGATTAGTAATGTTTCAAAGTACATTTTCATGCACTTATCACAACCCCCAACCAGCTTATTGCTAGTCCCTAGCAATTCAAGCGTAAAATAAAATGAAAATTAAATAAATAAATAAACTTCTAAGCCACTTTCGTAGGGATCACGATTGCATTTAGCGTATGCAACAAGCCTTTAAACCCCTAGGTGTCCCTAGTGGACGAGTTATAGTCTCGTGAGGGCTTACAGCGACGACACCCACAAACGTCATTCAAACCACACATAAAAACTAAATAGTCCCAATAGTTTCACATAATTTTGTCCTCAGAGAATGCATAGTAATGAAATCAGAGAACCTTCAAAGTACTCAACGTAACTCAAATCCAAGTCTTTGAATAAATCATCTAAGCTAGACTCAAAGTGTGTGTGTGTTAAGGTTCGTTCACAGCTTTATTCCAGGTAAGCCAACTCAATGATTTCGTCTAAAAATCGGGGTCGATGGGTCTAACCAACCTAGATATCTCAATTAAGCTCTGTAGTTGCTTTTATGTGTGCTCAATATGGTATGATTTTTTTTCTTTTCTGTCTCTTGTTGCGTTTCTTTTGAATTTTTCTTTTCTTTCTCTTTTGCCACTATTTTTTTTTTTCACACACCTACCCTTTAAGGTAGCATTTCTCCTCATGGTGGTCCTAATACTCGCCCATGGGTAGCTTCACGCTTATGGTTATAGGTGGTTTACTTTCTTTCTTCAGAGATTTTCTTTTATTTGCAACATACCATACGTCATAACACAAGCAATTCAGGATAGATATCTAAGCAAACGGTCATTCATCGACATACAATTTATTCAACTAGTCATCTTGCTAACTACTCAGGCTTCCACTGCTAAAAACCCATAATTAAGTGCTTACGAGTCTAACATAGATAAACTACTCAAATCATCAGATAAAAGTACATTAAAGGACTTATCGTTTCTAAGATTTCATCCTAACACAAACAATATCATCATAGGAACTATGTTTAACTATCAGGGACTAAAAACAAAACAAAAAAACAATTTTTTTTTTTGAATAGAATAACAATAAAGACAACACGAATATAATAAGACATATACATCCAGGTGAAACACATGATAATACCACCACCCCCAACCTAAATGAAACATTGTCCCCAATGTAACAACCGAGAAGGTGAATAAGGAAGGAGTTCACCTGATTAGAGATGTGGTGAGCCTGGATGAAAATTTAAATTGACCTGCAAAAGAAAGGAAAAACAAAACAAAACAAAAGGAAAAGACAAAAAATTAAAAATAAAAAGAAAAAAATAAAGACATAATTAAATAAAGTACAACAAAGAGAAAAAGGAAGTCTCAATCCGCATAGGTGGGGTCAGCTAGAGGTGTATCCTCCGCTGTGGGAATCGGATTGTCCAGGAACGGTTTCAGTCTCTGTCCATTTACTTTAAATACTCTGCCGTCCTTGGGATCTTCTACTTCTACAGCTCCATGGGGAAAAACTTGTTTCACAATAAAGGGCCCGGTCCATCTGGATCTCAGCTTGCCTGGGTGAAGGTGGAGTCTGGAATCATAAAGATGAACCTTCTGGTTAGGCTCAAAAGTTTTCCTCATTATCTGCTTGTCATGGGCAGCTTTCATCTTGGCTTTGTAAAGGCGGGAATTGTCATACGCATCATTCCGGAGTTCTTCGAGCTCCGTTATCTGAAGTTTCCGCTGTGTACCTGCAGCACTCAAATCAAAGTTAAGATTTTTAATAGCCCAGTAGGCTTTATGTTCTAACTCAACAGGTAAATGACAAGCCTTTCCAAATACAAGCCTATAGGGAGACATTCCAAGAAGGGACTTGTAAGCCGTACGATATGCCCAAAGCGCATCCGGAAGTCTTAAAGACCAATCCTTGCGGTCGGGGTTTACCGTTTTCTCCAATATGTGTTTGATCTCTCTATTTGCTAATTCAGCTTGCCCATTTGTCTGTGGGTGATAGGCAGTAGAGATCTTGTGCACTACACCATATTTGCGCATCAAGGCTTCAAAAGATCGATTGCAAAAATGTGTTCCTTGATCGCTGATAATGACTCGCGGGGTACCGAAACGTGACAATACATGTTCCTTTAAGAATTTAACTACAGTAGCATTGTCATTGGTTCGGCAAGCGACTGCCTCAACCCATTTAGATACATAGTCAACTGCGAGAAGAATGTAGAGATAACCAAATGAGGGTGGAAAGGGTCCCATGAAATCAATGCCCCAACAATCAAATACTTCAATGACAAGAATAGGGTTAAGGGGCATCATGTGACGACGGGACAAGGCTCCTAATTTCTGACATCTTCACAGGAGCGGCAGAAACCGTTTGTGTCCTTAAATAGAGTGGGCCAATAGAAACCACACTGCAGAATTTTTGCAGCAGTTTTCTTTACAGAAAAATGGCCTCCGCAAGCGTTGGCATGACAAAAGGTCAACACACTGAGAACTTCATCTTCAGGAATGCAACGTCTCAATATTTGGTCGGGGCAGTATTTGAATAAATATGGGTCATCCCAATAAAAATTACGTACTTCGACCAAGAATTTACGCTTATCTTGTGAACTCCAAGTGGACGGGCATTCGCCAGAAACTAAAAAGTTGACAATGTGTGCGTACCATGGTGCTCGTGTGACCGCGAAAAGATGTTCATCAGGGAAATCATCGCGAATTGGTGGACCGTCAGCGGAGTCATTAAACTCCAAACGAGACAGTGATCTGCTCTACCACATTTTCAACACCCTTTTTGTCCTTGATTGTTAGGTCGAATTCCTGTAGTAGCAGGATCCACCTAATCAATCTGGCCTTAGCATCTTTCTTCGAAAGGAGGTATTTGAGAGCTGCATGGTCAGTGAAAATGGTGATAGGGGAGCCAATTAAGTACGCACGAATTTGTCTAAGGCAAAGACTACCGCCAGCAGCTCTTTTTCAGTTGTGGAATAGTTCATTTGAGCACTGTTCAGAGTTCTGCTGGCATAATACACGACAAAAGGTTTCCCTTCTCGTCTTTGTCCTAAAACTGCCCCAACTGCATAGTCACTAGCATCACACATAATTTCGAATGGTAGATTCCAATCGGGTGGTTGCATGATTGGGGCAGAGGTGAGTTTAGTGATTAGCATCCTGAAAGCACCTTCACACTCCTGTGTCCATTCAAATGAAGAATCTTTAGCAAGAAGGTTACACAGTGGTCTAGAGACAGAGGAGAAGTTCTGTATGAATCTCCTATAGAAACCAGCATGCCCAAGAAATGATCGCACATCTTTAACAGTTTTGGGTGTTGGTAGCTTAGATATCAGCTCGATCTTTGATTTATCGACTTCAATGCCTTTGGATGAAACGATATGACCTAAAACGATTCCGGAAGAGACCATAAAGTGACACTTTTCCCAGTTCAAAACGAGGCCTTTTTCCTGACATCGACTTAACACTGCTTTCAGGTTAAGTAAGCATGTATCAAAGGAATCGCCAAATACTGTTAAATCATCCATAAACACCTCCATACACTTTTCAATCATATCACTAAAAATGCTCAGCATGCATCTTTGAAAAGTAGCAGGGGCATTGCATAAACCAAATGGCATGCGGCGAAAGGCATAGGTTCCGAAAGGGCAAGTGAATGTGGTTTTCTCCTGATCTTCCAAGGAGATCTCAATTTGGTAATACCCTGAATACCCATCTAGGAAACAGTAAAATGGGTGACCAGCAACCCGCTCAAGAATTTGATCGATAAAGGGAGTGGGAAGTGGTCTTTTCGGGTGGCGGCATTCAACTTTCGGTAATCGATACACATACGCCAACCTGTGACTACCTTGGTAGGAACCAGTTCTCCTGACTCATTTTTCACTACAGTGACTCCTGACTTTTTAGGGACAACCTGCGTAGGACTAACCCATTTACTATCAGCAATTGGGTATATAATACCCGCATCTAGTAACTTTATCACTTCATTTCGCACTACTTCTTTCATAGTGGGGTTAAGTCTACGTTGAGGATCTCTACGAGGGGTAGCTCCCTCTTCTAGATGAATTTTGTGGGAAAAAATCAGGGGGCTAATACCTTTAATGTCTCCTATGGTCCAGCCAAGTGCAGATTTATGCTCACTCAACATCTCAAGTAATCTCTTACTCTGCGATGCACTAAGCTCTGAGGAAATGATAACAGGGAATGTATCTCCTGATCCAAGGAACGCATGTTGGAGTCCTTCTGGTAAGGGTTTTAATTCAATTTTCGGTGTTTCGACCGAAGAAGGTTTTGGTTTATCCCTTTCCTCTGGCAAATCCTCAAACTGTGGTTGCCATACTGTTGGTCCATGTTTTTGCCAAACAGAGTAGCCTGTGGCAAGAAGGTCTGAATTTGGAAGAAGATGATCGGGGGGTCAGACTCATGTAGAATGGGTGTTAATTCTGGCACAATTGTATCTATGAGGAATGTCTGATGACATTCATCGTCATCTTGTGGTTGTTTCCCGATGTGAAAAATGTTCACTTCCAGTGTCATGTTCCCGAATGACAATTTCATGAGACCATTCCTACAATTGATAAGAGCATTTGCTGTAGCAAGGAAAGGTCTACCCAGGATAAGAGGAATTTTGGATTCGGTCTTAACTACGGACTGGGTGTCTAGGATCAAGAAGTCAACGGGATAATAGAATTTGTCAATCTGGAGTAAGACATCTTCTACTACCCCTCGTGGAGTTCTGACAGAACGATCTGCTAACTGCAAGACTACTGATGTGGGCTTAATCTCTCCAAGACCTAACTGTGTATATATGGAATATGGCATGAGATTCACACTCGCGCCCAAGTCTAATAATGCCTGACCAAATTCACATGTACCAATCTGGCAAGTGATGGTGGGACACCCCGGGTCTTTATATTTCGGTGGGGTCTTTTGTTCAATCACTGCACTAGCTTGTTCCGTTAGGAATGCAGTTTTCTTCACATGGTGCTTTCTTTTCATGGTACACAGATCTTTTAAAACCTTAGCGTATGTGGGAACCTGTTTGATTACATGTAACAAGGGCAGGTTTATCTTTACTTGCCTAAGGTGTTCTAAGATCTCACCGGTCGGGTCTGCAGCTTTGGTGGCTGGCCTAAGGGCTTGAGGAAATGGTACTCTAACTGGGAGAGGTGGTTCTGGGTCTTCCTGAGGAGTATCTACACTATTATCCTTGGTCGGATCTGTTGTGTTTGGGGTGTCTTTTACTCCTACCTCCTTACCACACCTAATAGTTATAGCATTGACACCTTTTACATTCGCACCTCCCTGATCAGCCTGTGCCATGTGTTGCCCTTGAGGGTTAGGTTGAGCTTGGGAAGGGAATTTCCCTTGTTCATTCACACTCAAGACGTTAGTTAACTTAGAGATTTGGCTTTTTATCTCCTTATTGTCTTCCGCTAGTTGAGTTATCAATGAGTCAAACCTTTGATTAGTTTTACTTTGGGTCTCAACGAATGCTTTCTGGGCCTCCATGGTCGCTTTTTGAGCTTCTACTAATGCTTGCATAGTATCCTCTAAGGAGTTCCTAGAGACGACATGTGTGGCATATTGGGGAGTACCATAACCTCTAGGTTGGGGTGTCTGACTCGATTGAGGAGAGTCTTGTTTCCAACTGAAATTGGGATGGTTTCTCCAACCAGGGTTATAGGTGTCTGAGTACGGTGTGTAGGGTTTCCTATACGTCCCTAATGCATTGCATTGGTTCTCATATGGCTCTCTAGGTGTAGGGCACTCCTGTGTCAAATGGTCGGTCCTGTTACACACAGCACAAACTTCCTGAGGCTCTAAGTGGGCTACGGAATGCATGGACTTACTGTCCTTGGCTAATAAGGTTCCCATTTGCCTGGTTAACAGTTCAACTTTCGCCTTAAGGCTGTCCTCTTCTCTCAAGTGGTGTACGCTTCTAATCGGAGGAGTGAGGTGTGTCCTATCAGTGCTATCCATGGAATTGGGTCCAGTCCAGGTATGAGACTTCTTAGCTAGATCATCTAAGTATTCAAGGGCCTCATCAGGGTCTTTTCGGATAAACTCACCATTACACATCGTCTCAACAAATTGGCGCTCCCTAGGTGTCAATCCATCATAAAAGTAACTAACTAAACGCCAACTCTCAAAGCCATGATGGGGGCAACTAGCTAGCAACTCCTTATACCTCTCCCATGTTTGGTAAAGGGTCTCACTATCTTTCTGGGAAAAGGTGGATATTTGTTTTTTAAGGGCATCCGTCTTATGGTGTGGGAAATATTTGTCAAAGAATGCCCGGGTCATCTCGCCCCACGATCCTATTGACCGAGGTCTTAAAGAGTACAACCAACTCTTAGCTTTGTCCTTAAGGGAAAAGGGAAAAACTTAAGTCTGATTGTGTCTGTGGTTCCAAACCGGTCATGAAAAGTCGCTACTACCTCTTCAAATTCTCTAATATGCACATAGGGATTTTCGTTCTCCAAACCATGGAAGGTTGGGAGATACTGTATCATCCCAGGTTTAAAATCTACGGGTGGTGCATTTGGAGGAAACATGATACACGAAGGTGTAGCTGTACGAGTCGGGTGGAGGTACTCTTCAAGAGTCCTCCGAGGTGGTCTCTCGTAGTCACTCATGGTGTGTGCACTAGATGTGGAGGGTGTAGCAAAGAGATTGTCAAACAAACTCTCTGAATCAGAGTTCTCTTCCTCAGTTCTAATGAACCTACCAAATCTATCTCTACGTCTAGGCATGCAATTTAAATTCAAATGGTACGAGAAATAAAATAAAATAAAGCAAATAAAAAAAATAATTAATACTAAAACTAAAACAACTGAAATAAATATTAAAACAAAAGAAACTAATTAAGAATAAAATTTAAATTACTAAAAGCAAGTAAATAAACGAAAAAAAATAAATAAAAAAAAAAAAAGGAACGAAGTTACCGCTTCGTTATTGACTAAGCAAACCTGGTCCTTTTGCTTGTAAACCGTCTCCCCGGCAACGGCGCCAAATTTTGATTACGCCCAAATATATCTCGCGGTTATCGCAGTACAGTTGGGGTGTCGATTCCACAGAGAGATGGTTACAAAAACTGATTTACTTAAACAAAAACGATTAGCAATAACTGATTTAAAGAAAGAATTAAGTTGTGATGAAAAACTAAATAATTCAAAGGCTTAAAAGATTTTAATAATAATGAGAAAAATAGCAAAGCATCAGGATCCCCTCTTGCACCTATTACTTATATTCCGTTATTGATTCATGTTATTACACAATTGAGGATTTCACGTCCCAAATCCAAAATTGGAAGATATTCAATTCTACACCAGTTCAAGTTCTAAGGTAATTGTTATTCAATCTTCTCTACGCTCACAACTCACAAGGTTATCGTTACAACCTATCTAACGACGACAATATACCCTCGGGCAATACTGCAGCAGAAGATCAACTCGCAAAACAACCTTAATCTATCTTAAACAATTTTTAACAACACATAGAAAAAGCATGACTGAATCTATATGTAAACTAATAAAATATGGTTCTCAAATAATCAATAGAATAAAGAGATGAATAGAATAACAATTATATTAATCAATTAAAATCATCCATGAATCAAACAACAAAAATACAAGAATTGGGTACAAGAGTTCGCCCTTAGCTTTGCTTGGGAGATTAGTTCCGCATGCTAGACGAAGAATCAACAGAGATGGATGGGAAAATCATTGAATAAATCCTTGGTTCTGATCCCGGGAATTTGCACGGCTCTGTTTTCTCTTTGGAATTTGTGTATCTAGCCTCCTTTTGTGTTTTGGACGAAGTCTTATATTTATAGAAGTGTCAGGGTGCCATTAGGATTTCAGAAAACCCTAAAACTTGAGTCCTGGAACGCGTAGGATTTTCTTGCGCAGCGCCGCGGCGCCCAATCTCCGGGATTTTGTATGTAATTTTGGCATTGGGGGGCGCCGAGGCGCCTGCCTTTCTCCATTGGCGCCTCGGCGCCAATTGCTTCATTATTTAGGGCGCCACGGCGCCCTTTGTTGTTGATGAATGGCGCCGTGGCGCCATTCTCCCTCTGCACTTTGTATGAATTTTTGGCGCCTCGGCGCCCATTCTTCCCTGCTCGTCCTGTGTCTTCCCAGAGGTCCCCAAAACACTGTGATTATCCCGGATCCACGTATTAATATTCCTACAAATAAAAATCACTAAATTAGCGTAAATAATAAACATTTTTAAATTAATATAACAATAGGAATTATATACTAAAACATAAAATATATAACTAAATACTTAACAATAAGCCTAGATTAGAATGTTTCAAAGTACATTTTCATGCACTTATCATGCGGCCTTAAATCTTTGTCTCGGTTCACACCGGGTGGCGACTCCATTATTCTCCGGTTAAGTCCCCCGCGGGCTACTCCGTACTCCCAACCGGGCCGCGAGCCCAAAACAGCATGCGTCGCCCAGTTTCTGTGTCCCACAATCATGTTCTACTATTTGCTCAACTCCGGGCTTAGGCCCGAGATGTCATTCTATCAAATAGAATAACTTCTCAGTTCTCAGGACTATCCTGAGGCTTTATTCCAATTTGAAAATTAAAGCCGTTTAAAGACATTTTCGCCCAGGATTATGTTTTAAACACTAATCTTTCTTTAGTTTTCTTGATTGCTATAGTCCAACTATCCAATCAACAATTTCAGGTACTATTTAATATAATGATTACTATAGTCTAACTATATAATCAACTATAATTTGATTGGTTAAATTCAAATATATTGATTACTATAATCCAATTATATAATCACTATAAATTGAAATAGTTTGAATACAGTCCAACTGTTTAATTTAAAAAAACGATTAAATATTAGTCCAACTAATAAATATTTATTATTGACGAAAAATTGAAATGAGCGCGTATTGACAAGTATCTAAACGAAATTACAAATTTAATACTTGCCTCCCATTATTTTTCGGCGAGCCTCTAACCCTCTGTTGAGTACTCGGGAAACCTTGTTTCCTAGTGGGCTAGGATCTCGTTAAATAACACACAACCTTGACTTTAGCCAACAAGCTGTATGATATTTAACTAGGTAGATATCTAAGATCAATTGGATCTCAACCAATTCATATATCCAGTAGGTGGACATCCAATTCCGAAACATATATCTAATATATGCCAATATATTCAATATATTCCCTAACCTTTTTCCTCTGAATCAACTAAGCATTGGCTTTGGCACAACAAACTTAATGATTCCAGTTAAGCGGGACCCATTGACCTTGGAAAGCTTCGTAATCGATGTCGATGGACAAGAAGTGATCTTGACTTTGGCCAACAAATCATAACTTGGACAAGACATGCGATATGGAACAAACCTTCATAATTCAAACACATCCGCGATGGACAAATGTCTTGACTCTGGCCAACAAACCAGTGCCAATCTTGGATCTTGAGAAAGAATCATTCAATGGAAGGAAACCGCTTAATATATGTTGAGGGTTTTTCGCGTAATTGGGAACCAATTAATTATCTTTTATTAGGTCTCATCATACACCTCTAAGCATGCATTCTAAAAGCATAATAAGGCGTGATAAATAAATTTAATAATTATATGCGGATGGATATTTAAAACACATTTTGTTCCTAGAACAAATCTCTCCATTTCCTCTCTCCCGCTAGCACAATTCTTACTTCTACCCAATTACATAACACTTCTAAAGAAACCTCATTTACATTTAGGGGAATAGATGAGAAGAGAAATACAAAGAGTCAAGAGGTAATAGGCTGGACACGCAGGTCCAATTTAATAAATTCTAAATTTATTACAATAATTTCCAAAATTGCCCTCACCCATCTAATATCCATCCGATATACATTATTCATACATCAAATCCATGTATTCACACAAAGCATGTTATCAATCAATCTAATCCAATTAATTAATCTGAAATTAATGACCATCCAATGTTCAAACAACGATTTGATTTGCGCGAGTCCAACTCGTTTTAAGATAAGTACTCAAAGTAAGAATTCTTGAATTATATTAAACTACAATATTAAATCAAATTTAATTTGTATTTAATACTAATTATTTATTTAATTCCAATTAAATAATTACACTTTATTAATGAGCCTTTGCGACTTAGATTCTAAATCTAATCTTACGGGTCTCAAAGCCCAATTAACATCCAATGTCAATTTAATTAAAGTCCAATGGGCTTTCAATTAATTTATAAGGCATGGACTTTGGCAACCAAAGCCCAATAAGGAATCACCCTTTGCCAAAATTCAATTTAGGCCCATTAGGCCCAATTAAAATATTAAAGGCCCATTTAATCATATTTGGACTTTATGGAAATGATTTTGGGCCCAATTGGATCCAACCAATTATCCTAAACCAAACTTGGCCCACCCAAGCCCATTAAGCCCAAATACAACTTTATTAGCCCAATTCCAAATTTAGCCCAACCAATTTAATCACAATATTCCAAATATCACAATTAAATTAACTACAGTGTATTAGCCATAATTAATTAGTCAAATTAACATTTCCAAAACACCAATTTACATAATTAATCATGCTTATCATCATCAACACATGTCCAACTTTATTAAATAAAAATCAACTCATTTTCAAGCTTTGATGTCACGACAATTTAAGGATTTTAAATCCGATTTCGATTTTAATCCAATCAAATCCTATCAATTTATCCCAAGTCTTTCAACTCATCCAATGATCAAAAAACAAAATTCACCATGACTTTAGGGCACTCACAACTTTCGGCCAAGCCCAAAAATTAGGGAAAATCTAATCCAATTCAATTTTCATCAAATTGATCATGGATAACTCTAAGTTATCATCATTCAAGCATACTCAATCAAACAATTTCATCAAATCATGCTCAAATCAATTTTACCCAAATTTTACCCTAAATCAATTTCATGCTTAAAAACCGCTCTGATAATATTTTTGGGTTTTCTAGGTCAAACCATGATCTAATTAAGCGATGAAAAGTGCGAATACATCAAAGTAAAGTTGCTGAAATACTCACTTTGATCGGCTTTGCGATGCGAAGAACACAAAAATTTTTCTTCTCCTTGAAGCTCTCGGCCATGCCTCTCCATGGATGTCCTCCAAGCTCCAAGCTTTGATTTGAGATTCCATACTCATGAATGGGTTTCCCTATCACATTTGAATGACCCTTTGGATATGCTAGCACCTTGGAAATTTTGCCACAAAATTTCCCTTTGCCTTCTTGCATCTCTCGGCCATGAGATAAATATTAGAGAGAAATGGCTTCAAAATCCGTGAGAGGGATAAGGATAAGAGATGAGTGAGTTGTTTTGTGTTTTTTTTATCTAATTACACAACAAATGAAAGTCAAATACCAAAATATTAAAATGGTAAAATGTCTTTCAAGCCATCACTAGTGTGTTCTACTTCAACCACCTACCAACAACTTCCATCACATTAAAGTGATAAAGTTGACTAGTGATGTGACGCGTGATGTGACTTGTGGGCCCCACTTGATTCAAAATACGAGTGGGCCCGCAAACACTCCCGGCTCGGGTTCGCTAATTCTGAATTAACGAATTTTACTTTGCGACGTAATTAAATCAAATTTAATTAAATAATTATGCCTAGCAAAATTACTATTCACGTCGCTAACGAATTAATTCTGAATTAACTCGTTCGCCCGAATTAAAATCTAATTTAATTCTGCGTCGAAATCTAATTTCGTTAATATATCGAATATATTATTTTATCGATTAATTCCAAATTAATCGTTCTCTCTCTTTAAATAGTATTTTATCCCAGGTAAAATATCTCCGAAATTAATCTTAGATTAATTTCTCTCTCTTATAATTATCCCAGATTAATTACGTGCGAGTCATACGTCATCGGTGAATCTTCGGGAAGCGACCCATGAGATCCCCGTATATGTTGGCAGCAAATTCGGTCGTCGGACTATCCGAACACGTACATACCTAGTACTACATTTTTACCGATTTACAAGACATGGTTGGCTTCTAGCAAAGCACTGTGCCTACCCATCTCCAGAAATATTCTTAAAGGAATATATAATCTGTATCAGGCGTAGTATACGTAGTATTGCGTATCGATCCAGTATCGGATGTCACGTGCTAGGCCTGAGGCTGGAATTGTGTCTGCCCCGTACGAAGCACATATCGGATCTCTGGTAACTAGTCTCTATAATCGGATAAACATGACCTAGTCATATTATCCCGATAGATGCAGCATATAAGAGCACCAGTTCCGTATCCTACGTGACCATCATCTCCATATGACTGAAGTGATACTTCCATCTCGACATCACACCCAATACCAATACTACGATTCTCAATATACCCAGAAGAGGCGTACACAGAACCAGTTAAAGCCCTGGACGACCAAAACCAAAGTATATTGATTGTCGCAAGTATTAGCGATGCAAGTCTCAGGTTAAGACCAGATACATCTACCCTGATTCGGAGTTCCATAGACACATAGTCATACTACCAATAGAATTCCGAGGGGTCTATCCAGAGCGAAGGTGTTTCCGTACCATCGGTAAACACAACCTCATATTACACTTGCATAGTATCCAATACTTAAATATATGAGAACTATGTCGTTATGCTCACACAACGCGCACAAGTGCAATACTAGTCTATTCTACATTATCGATGTCCAATCTCGATAATACTAAGAAAGAGATATATTTAATGATTAAACTTAGTGGATTAATAATGTCTCATATCTTATTAATCTGGTACTAATCATATGGACTTCTATCATTTATGTATCTTGGTAATCCAATTACAAATGATAAAAGAGCAATTTCCTTTATCACATAGTTAATTTGTACAACATCACCATGTTCTGTACAAATAGTGATGCTATGGGTCATAATTTTCCAACAAAAGCCATTGTCTTTAGCTTAACATTTCTTAGCTTTAGTATAGCATTCACATTTTATGTTGGTCATTGCAATAAAGCATTAGATGCTTAATGGCAAGGTTAGTTGGCTTGTGTATGAGTGTTAGACAGTATGAACCCATAGCGTCACTATTTTGTAAATGATATTGTATTATTGTACAAAATTAACTATGTAGTAATGAAATTGCCTTTTACCCGTTTTGTAATTTATTTACTTTGATATAAATGGTAAGAGTCCCTATGATTAGTTCCGATTGTGATGATATGAGACGGTATCAATCCATAAAGGTTTAATCATTAAATATCCCTAGTCGTAGTATTATCGAGATTGGACATCGATAATGCGGAATAGACTAGTACTGCACTTGTGCATGTTTTGAGGGCACAACGGCATAGTTCTCATATATTTAAGTATAGGATACTTATGCAAGTGCGGTAGGAGGTTGTGTTTTACCGATGGTACGGAAAACAGCTTCGCTCTGGATAGACCCCCGCGGAATCCCATTGGTAGTATGTCTGCGTGTCTATGGGAGTCCGCTTCTGGGTAGGTGCATATGATCTTAACCTGAGACTTGCATCGCTAGTACTTACGACAATCGGTAAACTTTAGTTTTGGTGGTCCAGGGCTTTAACGGGTTCTGTGTACACCTCTTCTGGATTTATCGAGAATCGTAGTGTATTGGGTGTGATGTCAAGATGAAAGTATCACTTCAGACATATGGAGATGATGATCGCGAGGGATACAGAACTAGTACTCTATAATGGTTGCAACCATCGGGATAATATGACTAGGTCAGGATTATCCGATTCAAAGAGACTGGTTGCTTGATGTCCGATATGTGTATCGTACGGGGCATACACATCTCCAGCCCCAGGCCTTACATGTGATCATCCGATACTGGTTCGATATACACTATACTACGGTATACTACGCCTGTTATAGATCTTATATTCCAATAAGAATATTTCTGGAGAATTGGGTAGGCATGGCGTTTTGCTAAAGGCTAACCTTGTCTTGTAAATCGGTAAAAACGTAGTACTTGGTACGTACGTATTCAGATAATCTGACGGCCGTATTACTGCCAACATATCCGAGATCTCTTGGGTCGCTTCCCGAAGATTCACCAATGACGTATGATTCAAACTCGATTAATCTTGGATTAATTACGGAGAGACTTTATCTTGGATAAAGTACTATATATAGAGAGAGAACGATTAATTTGGAATTAATCGTAAAATATTATATTCGATATAATAATCGAAATTCGATTTCGACACGAAATTAAAATTAGATTTTAATTCGGGCAAACGAGTTAATTTAGAATTAATTCGTTAGCGACGTAAATAATAATTTCGCTAGGCGCAATTATTTATTTAAATTCGATTTAATTAACGTCGCGACGTAAGTTCGGTATTTCGGAAATATCGAACCCGAACGCGTGAGTGCACGTGGGCCCACTTTCATTTGGAAACGTGTGGGGCCCACATGACACATGTCATATTATGCATTATTTAATTCTAATGCATTGCATGGAGATAGTGTACAATGCACTCAATGGTTTTGCATGGAAATTGAGTGTTTGACACTCTAAGCCATTGCATGATTTGTGTCATAAGTTTATTATTAATTTAATAAATATTATGGCATAAATATAAATTGATTTTTTGTAACAAAAATCATTAAACTTTTCTCTCTCACATTGCCGAAACTTGCAAGCAGTTTTGTGCTCTCCTTTCTTCAATTTTTGTGGCAAGATTTGAAAAGTTGTGCATTCAAAATCACAACAAAGGCTAGCACCTTCAAGGGATCATACATAGGTGATATGGGAAGCTAATCCTTGAGCTTGGAAGGATCAAACTCGACTTGGAGTCCCTCTTTTCTTCTTGGCCGAAAGCTTCACTGCACAAGGGAGGAGTTTTCGCATCATCTAAGCATCCATTTTCAAGTATTGTGAGTATGATTCCGCCATACTTCAATTTATTCATTCATGTATTTATATATTTTGCTTGTTCTTGTTGATCTTGGGGTTTGGTTATTTTTTTTCCAACAAGGAGAATATAATCTCTACCATTTCTCTCACTTCCTAAGGTTAACACTTTACATTCATTCACACAATTGTTGTGAGAAAGATTTGAGAGAAAAGAGAGAAGAATTTCAAATATTCATAAGTGTTGTGAGAGTATTTGAAATTTCAAAAAGCCAAAACCATTGTGACATCCTAAATCTCTAAATAGTTTAGAGGTTTAATCTTTGTGAGTGAAGCCCACACTTAAGATGATTGGTTTCAAGTCATAGTTCGGAAGATCGAGTGGTTGATCCAAGTGTTTGACCGGCATAAAAACACACGTATAAAGCAAGTGCATGTATCGTTCAAGTAGTATAAAAATATCGATCCCACGAGGACTTAATTCCTAATGTTGTTATTAATTGTTGATACTATTTAATACAAATATCTAATTAAATGGAGAAGAATGATTTTTTGATTGATTGAAAGGTGGTTTTACCACAATAATAAATAATAAAAAGACAAAGAAAATACTAAGGAAATAACAAAAGACACAAGATCTAGGGTTGTGATTTCTTTTATATCATTTTAAAGATGAAGTGGTTATCTTACAGTTGGGTAATATATTGATTTATTACCTGGAACACTAAATTATGTATAAGCCTCTGTCGATGGTCAGACCAAATACCTAGTTTAACCCAATTGAACCATATGTCTATGTCACCAAATTATCTGGATTCATTAAGATTAAGTTCCATTATGGCTACCCCCGCCCGACAGGTATATTCCTATCCTGTAAGGAAATCTATTAAAAGGATTATCTATCCTCAAGGAAGATCGTGGGCTATGAGTCTAAGGCTGAACCCTAAATCTCTATTTCTAGTTCATTTTAGATTTACCAGATCAATTTTATTAATGGCCAATTAATGAAAAAGCATTAAGATTAGAATCAATAAATAAATCTTTATTTTACCCAAGCTATAATCTAACCCCTTATAAAACGGTGATATTAAAAGTCATCACAACCCCAGATAACTAACACATAACTAGGGCTAGTAAAAACTTAAAAGTAAAAGACATAAAGTAAAAATGCGGTAAAGTAAATAATGAAAAGTAACTTACAATAAAATGCTAAGGTAAAAGGAATTACTTTTACTACAACTATTTAGATATCTCCCATAAAACAATATATAAACTTGTGATAATATTTCCAACCGACCATCTGGCGGTATCCTGATTAAGTCAAATTAGTCCACCAGCCTTAAGCAGAACCAATATTAAATACCAACCGACCAATATGGCGGTATCCTTTTTAAGTCAATTTTTAAATAGTGAATATAGTATTTTAAGGGAGATTAATCTAAATAGTAATAGTAAAAGAATTACCTTTCACCCTAGCTAGGGAAGTTACCTCCTCATGGTGAATAGTAAAAACTGTAAAAAGTAAAAAGTAAAATTTAAATTACTATTACTACAAAACGTAATTAAAATTATTTACAAAACTAAAAATTAAAAAACTAAACAAAACTAAAAAAACTAAAGAATCTAGAGAGAGAAACTCTCTCTTTAGAAAGAATTGAAGAGAGAGGAAGGTACAACTGAAACTGAGGATTGAAGCTGAATTTATAGGCCTCAGTAGGCTCCCAGCGTCGCGAATCCGAGCTCGCGTCGCGACGCCAGATTCGTCGACGTGGCACGCTGGGTTCGTCGGTTGCAGAGATCCGGATATAAGGTGATAAGGTGACACGTGCTGGCGAGGTGTTGAGGCTCAATTATTGAGACACGTGGCGGCTTCTGATTGGTCGCTGAGATTCTTATCCGCCACGTGTCAGATAAGGATAGGATATCCATAATTGATGCTGACGTGGCGCTGAGGTGGCGCTGACTTGTGTGGCGACACGTGGGAAAGAGACTGTCGGCACCATAGAATTCGACACTTGGCACTTTTGATTGGCTGATGATGATGTGGCAAGACAGTGGAAATGTTGACTTATTGATGCTGACGTGGCTGATGACATGGAGGACACGCGGATGACACGTGGCACACGTGGCGATGATGACTGTTGGCACCGTAGGATGCTGACACGTGGTACAGCGCATGTTAGCAGATCGGCTGTGATGGTGACACGTGGCACGGCGCATTTTAGCAAAGTCAAAGTTTTCTCAGATTCTGATTTGGGATCCGGCGCACGTTAGCACTGTTCGGCGCTTTTTAGACGTCGCGACGCGGAAGGCTTGGCGGCGCGACGCGCTAAGACCAAAATATCCCTATTGACGCATTTTTGTCCGTTTTTGCCCCAATTGCCTCCAATGTTTTCCAAACTTTATTTATCTGTAAAATAACAACACAACATATCAAACTGTTCACAAAACTCGATACACTATACGAAATTTAGGTCAATGAGTGGGAAAAAAGTGATATATTTACCACTCATCACACCCCCAAACCTAACATTTTGCTAGCCTCGAGCAAAACAGAAAATAAAATAACATGAAATAAAATTAACTAAGCCACTTTCGTAGGGATCACGGTTGCATTTAGCGTATGCAACAAGCCTTTAAACCCCTAGGTGTCCCTAGTGGACGAGTTTGTAGTCTCGTGAGGTTTACAGCAATGATACCCACAAACATTTACAAAAGTAAACAGGTAATAAAACTAATACACACAAAAGCAAAAAGACAAGCGAAAAGGAATAAGATGTTAGTGATAATCAGGTGAAACTTCTACTACAAGTTACTAGTTGTTTTGTTTCATTCTAAATTACGAATAAGTAAATTCTCCGATTATATTTACCATTCTCCATATACACAGCCAACAAATATTAAACAACTCATTTTTCCCACAACAGTCATAAGTGCAGTTGATAAGAGGAGTAATATTTTGTCCTAAAGTTTTATCAGAATTCACACCTTTTTGCAGCAATGGAATAATTTTCTTATTTTTCTGATTTTTCTTTGATTTTTTTCTCTATTTTTATTTATATACAATATCTTCCATCTATGTAACGAGTGTTGGGTCGTTGGCTCCCAAACCAGTTGGCTTTAGGGCACCAGATGTTAAGACACCCTACGGACTTAATTACCCAGACTTCAGATATATATATTTTTTGCAGCATCTTTGATCCATGTAACGAGCTTTGGGCCAGTGACTCCCAAACCAGTTGGCTTTAGGGCACTAGGTGTTAAAACACCCTTACAGATTAATAAAACTCGGATCTCAGACGTTTTTTTTTTTTTTTTTTTTTTACTCCATTGCTTTTTGAGATGTTTCCTCCAATTAAACTAGAGCACTGAATATTACAAACTTTTCAATTTAGCTCATGTCCGTATGTTACTATTATATGTTGATAATATCTGTCTAACTGAGCATATGAAGATTCCTTTTTAGTCAGTTTTAAGGAGAATTCACAAATTAAATAATTCAAAATGAAATAAACAAAAAATTAACTTGTTTCGAATAGGTTTGAGATACGTCTCAGGAGTGGAAACTCCTTACTCAGCTATCTCTTACCCAATTTCACCTTTTAGTCAAAAATAAAGACCAAAAAAAATGCAAAATATTTTGTTTTTTTTTTTGAAAAATTTTCAATTTTTTTTGTATTTTCGAAAAATTTTGGACTAAAAATAAAAATAACACACAAACTAAAAAAAATAAGGTACTGATCAACTAATTCCCTCCCCCAAACCTAAATGGACATTGTCCCCAATGTCTTAAACAGTAGAAGAAGAGTTTAGAAGAATTTACCTGGTTAGCTGAAAATTCTACAGGAAATTAAAGGTTAAGATCCAGATTAACGACGCTCTTACCACGATCGTCCCAGACCAATTTATCTTTGAAATGATAGGGTGAACTTGTGGTTCATAGGCTATGAGTTGGTCTATTAGATCCGGAGCAGTTCTGGCAGTGAAGAGGAGTTCTTCATAGGTTTTGACACGAACCCATTTCTCCGGCATCATCAAGAAACCACAAGAAAATCATAAAATCCATCAACGTTAAGCAGTCCAAGCGGTTTCTGGTGTATGTTCAGGTTCGCCCAAGATAGAACTATAAAAATTTCCTCCAATGTGCCCAAGCCACCTGGCAAAGCGATAAAAGCATCAGCACGGTTAATCATTTCTACCAGTCGTTCAGACATACCTGGCACGATCAGTTCCTCTCCGTTTGATGATCCAATAAGATTTGCCTCTGCCAAGGTTTTGGGATGATTCCCAAAACATGACTGCCTCCTTCCTGTACAGCCTTTGAAACGATCCCCATAAGTCCGAGATTCCTCCGCCATATATTAAGTGCATATTCCTTGCAGCTAAGACTCGACCCAATTCTGTGCTGCTTCTATGTATTGTGGCTTAGTACCAACACTAACTAACCGCAAAACACGCAGATGTTTTAACTCGTCTTCTTGAAGTGGCTTCCATTTTTTTTATTTATTTTTCACTCTGGATGCCTTCAAAAGTGCAATGACGGGCTGAATTTATATAGTACCTGAAAAGGGTGAGTAATAATAGCACTAATATCTTCCAAAGGACGATTGTTAGCTAAACAACAAAAAAAAATCGTGAAAGGTCAAAAAAAAATCTGGATCCTGTCTACGAAAATAAAGATAATTACAATAGAAAAGCGAATCAAAGCAATAATAAGGCAACGGAATTGTGTACGCAATACGCCACTCGCTTAGTATAAATTCATTAGGATGTGTCTCAAGATTTTCATTCTTTTTTCAGCTATCGCTAATGAATTGTTTCTCATCTTTGATTGCCAAACACAATTCCTTCTGTCTTAAATGCTTTGTTTGTGCCTTTCCCTACAAAAATACACACACAAAATTAAAAAGTTCACACAAATATGAAAACAAATTACAATAAATTTGCATGGGTTGCCTCTCTGCTAGCGCTAAATTTTTCGTCTTCAGCCAGACGTGACTGAAATTCATCTTGTAAGGAGGTTTCAATGTCGTTTTGGATGTCCGATTAAAGACAATCCCGTGAGCGTTGCTTTTGAAGGGTCTCTTCCAACGGTATAAATGGCAAAAAGAGTTTTGTCTCATTCAGTGCTCATGCCACCTTTTTATTCTTGTTACTCCAGTGGTTCCTGCAAAGAAAGAAAGAAAATCAGGAGGTCTCGTATGATGCTTGACTTGGAATGGAAATTCCATTCTGTCAAGCTTCTTGTTGATATCTTTATTTTGTACTCCCCAAAACAGCGATGTTTCTCCTGAATGCTCTGGATCTTATTAAGGTCAGACATTTGCTCCTCCATTTGCTCTGTTTCTTGCTCAACCTTAGGATGAAAAGATGTGTCTGACATTAGGTCTTCATCCTCTGATCTGAGTGAAATAATTAGCTCAGGTAGATCTTCTTCAAACATTTGTGCAATGGAATCTCCAAGATCTTTATTTTGAGGATTGAAAGTTTGATCCTCCGTTGTTGGTGCAGTTGGTACAAATAGATCAGCTTCCTCCTCGTCAGAGTCAGAATAATAAAAATCAAATCGAGACTTTGCCGGTTCGGGCTCCTGAACTGATACCTCTGGTTGTTGATACTGCTCAGCCTCCTCCTCTGTTGAAGTGTTATTGTGAAATGATTGGTACTCGAAGGCTTCATCAGTGTCCTCTGAAACTGGTTCTTGTGGTATGTAGTTCTGGTTTTCTGTTAATTGTCTGATCTGATCTGTCATTCTCTGTATGGATTATGTTTGACTCTGAAATTGTGCATCAAATTGAGTTTCCATTTCCTTGAACCAATCTTTGAGCATGTGAAGTGTCTGATCTTTCTCGGATGGTTCTGGTTCTTGATGAAGATCAAAGGTAGATGGTGGATAAGATGGAAAATATGATGGCTCTTCATGCCTTGAATGATTCCAAAAATTCTGCCACTCTGAAAGGTATATGCATTGACTCTCGGTGGTGGTTACCATCACAAATTACACATCTCCCCATCTCGTTCTGTTGAGCAAATGTAGCATTGCTTGGTTCTGGCATCCAGTGATAATTGTTGGGCTGGACAACAGGCCTCAGAAAACCGGACTGTTGCTCCCAGATGTGGGGTGTATCTTCTAGTAAAGCTCGTGATCTCTCAATCTCCCAATAATGTTCCATTTTTTTAATCACCTGAAATTACAATAAAGAAATAAAAATTACAGATAAAAATAAAGAAAATTAGGTACAAGTAAATTAGATAGCTTGAAAATTAAGAACTCAAGAAATATAAGTCCCCGGCAGCGGCGCCAAAAACTTGACCGGCGTAAACACACACGTATAACGCAAGCGCACGTATCGTTCAAGTAGTATAAAAATATCGATCCCACGAGGACATAATTCCTAATGTTGTTATTAATTGTTGATACTATTTAATTACAAATATCTAATTAAATGGAGAAGAGAATGATTGTTTGATTGATTGAAAGTGGTTTTACACAATAAATAAATAAATAAAAAGACAAAAGAAAATACTAAGGAAAATAACAAAAGACACAAAGATCTAGAGTTGTGATTTCTTTTAATATCATTTTAAAGATGAAGTGGTTATCTTACAGTTGGGTAATATATTGATTTATTAACCTGGAACACTAAATTATGTGTAAGCCTCTGTCGATGGTCAGACACAAATACCCAGTTTAACCCAATTGAACCATATGTCTATGTCAACCAAATTATCTGGATTCATTAAGATTAAGTTCCAATTATGGCTACCCCCGCCCGACAGGTATATTCCTATCATGTAAGGAAATCTATTAAAAGGGTTATCTATCCTCAAGGAAGATCGTGGGCTATTGAGTCTAAGGCTGAAACCTAAAATCCCTATGTCTAGTTCATTTTAGATTTACCAGATCAATTTTATTAATGACCAATTAATGAAAAAAGCATTAAGATTAATAATCAATAAATAAATCTTTATTTTACCCAAGCTATAATCTAACCCCTTATAAAACGGTGATATTAAAAGTCATCACAACCCCAGATAACTAACACATAACTAGGGCTAGTAAAAACTTAAAAGTAAAAGACATAAAGTAAAAATGCGGTAAAGTAAATAATGAAAAGTAAATTACAATAAAATGCTAAGGTAAAAGGAATTACTTTTACTACAACTAATTTAGATATCTCCCATAAAACAATATATAAACTTGTGATAATATTTCCAACCGACCAATCTGGCGGTATCCTGATTAAGTCAAATTAATTCCAACCAGCCATTAAGGCGGAACCAATATTAATTACCAACCGACCAATCTGGCGGTATCATTTTAAGTCAATATTTTAAATAGTGAATATAGTATTTTTAAGGGAGATTAATCTAAATAGTAATAGTAAAAGAATTACCTTTCACCCTAGCTAGGGAAGTTACCTCCTCATGGTGAATAGTAAAAACTGTAAAAAGTAAAAAGTAAAAAGTAAAATTAAAATACTATTACTACAAAACGTAATTAAAATTATTTACAAAACTAAAAATTAAAAAACTAACAAAAACTAAAAAAACTAAAGAATCTAGAGAGAGAAACTCTCTTTAGAAAGAATTGAAGAGAGAGGAAGGTACAACTGAAACTGAGATTTGAAGCTGAATTTATAGGCCTCAGTAGGCTCCCAGCGTCGCGACTCCGAGCTCGCATCGCGACGCCAGATTCGTCGACGTGGCACGCTGTGGTTCGTCGGTTGCAGATTCCGGATAAGGTGATAAGGTGACACGTGGCGAGGTGGTTGAGGCTCAATTATTGGGACACGTGGCGGCTTCTGATTGGTCGCTGAGATTCTTATCCGCCACGTGTCAGATAAGGATAGGATATCCAATAATTGATGCTGACGTGGCGGTGACGTGGCGACAAGTGGGAAAGAGACTGTCGGCACCATAGAATTTCGACACGTGGCACTTCCTGATTGGCTGATGAAGATGTGGCACGACACGTGGCAATGTTGACTTGTTGACTTGCTGACGTGGCTGATGACATGGAGACACGTAGGATGACACGTGGCACACGTGGCGATGATGACTGTTGGCACCGTAGGATGCTGACACGTGGCACGGCCCATGTTAGCAGATCGGCTGTGATGGTGACACGTGGCACGGTGCATTTTAGCAAAGTCAAAGTTTTCTCAGATTCTGATTTGTGGACCCGGCGCACGTTAGCACTGTTCGGCGCTTTTTAGACGTCGCGGCGCGGAAGGCTTGGCGGCGCGACGCGCTAAAGACCAAAATATCCCTATTGACGCATTTTTGTCCGTTTTTGCCCCAAATTGCCTCCAATGCTTTCCAAATGTTATTTATCTGTAAAATAACAACATAACATATCAAAACGTTCACAAAACTCGAGAATCTATACGAAATATTAGGTCAAATGAGTGGGAAAAAGTGATATATTTACCACTCATCAGTGTTGGACAACAAATGATTGATCTCGGCTACTATAACAAAGGGAGAAGGCAAAGAAAATTTTAAAGATCCATACCGGAGCTGATTCTACCACAAGCAACTTCCGCCACGCATAAGGAAATTCATTTCCCATAATTCACATCAAGAGCTTAAAGTTGATAAGTGTTCTTAACCCTTCTCCTTTAAAGTTTCAAGTTTTAATAATTTATATGTGATATAGATTATTAGAATGCGTGTTGTGATGAGTAGGCACAATTAGATTCATGAGATGAATGGTTTTTTAATGTTCATGTGATGAATGTTTACTTTATTCATGTGATGAATAATGCATTGATCGTTAATGTTTTCGGCTCTTATTTTTATTATTGGAAATGTAAGACCATAAGGTCATATTCATTCAAGTGTTGTAAGTTCATTTCCTTTGTAATAAATCCATTTTGTAACTCAATTTGTAATTTGGAGGAGCCGATGTCGCGAAGGACTCATTACGAACCTATTCCGCGAAGAACTCAATCACATACCATGGAGCAAGATATGAAGACCAAGTGATGCCTTGGATTTATTGTACTAATTAAATTAGTAATTTTTAAAAAAACATAAGAGCCCAGTTAACGCAATTTATGTATGTATGTTAAACTTAATTCCATTACGAGTCCGTAGAAAAAAAAGGGACCAAAATGGAGTCCGGAAGCTCCGGAACGGAGTAAATGAAGTTTTAGCGTTCGAACACCAGACCGATAGCATTCGAACTCCAGTCAAACGCCACACAAACGTTTGGCTACTGCCTGGAAATGTTTGAACACCAGTCAAACGCAACATAAACATTTTCAAGCCATCCCAGACCTGAGCATATATATATGTTTTAAATTGTTTATTAACATGTCACATAGCCTAGGGTGGCTACTCTTGCATTTTCACATGCCATAATATGTAGACATGCATGATATTCAAGTCATAAAATATGATTTTATGTAAATTTAAAGTTAAATTAGAATATAAGATGCATGTAAACGGATTAATAAGATTAATTAGTTTAAAGGTTTAAAAATTATGAATTCAAGTTTAAGAACAAATGGACATTATGAGTAAATTATTTTCCTTGGTATATCGGATGGAAACCCGGATATAAATTTCATAGCCGCTTCCGAATGGACAGTAATTTGGTTTGTACTCGGGATACAATTCCACGTACCTTTGGAGTAAATAATATACTTTTAATCTATTAAATGGTTTAATGACATATAGTCCATTAGTTGAATTCTAAATTTTTTAAACCTATAAGTGAACTAATATTTTAAAAGTTAAAATTGATTAGATCACTTAAACAACTTGATTAAATTAGTTTAATTAAGTTAATTGGTTAGTAGAGACTAATCGGGATTAGTGAATAAAATTTTAAAAGTTAAAATTGGTTAGATCATTAAATCATCAATTAGTATTAATTAAGGTTATGACTTTAGCCGAGCATAATCTAAGATTCATAAAATACTAGTGAGATAGAAACCTTACTCTTTTTAATAGTGAGTGGGAGAGGGGTATACCACAATATATCCCGTGATCTCCATTGTTATCCAGAAACATGAGATTCAATAGGCGCCTCAAGACGGCTTTGCTTTTGTCCCCTTGTGGATGGTGTCATTTTTGGGTCAATATCAGGTTTGGATTCCGAAAGGATAGGGACTCTAGATGTATCTGGTGATTTGACCTACCCTACATGTTGGGTTTTCTAGGTCAAACCAAGATCATTTAAGCGAATAAAATGTGCGAATACAACAAAGTAAAGTTGCGGAAATACTCACTTTGATCGGATTTGCGATGCGATGAAACACAAAAATTTCTTCACCATTGAAGCTCTCGGCCAAGCTCAAGTTTTGTGCTCCTTGTGTTCGGTCAAGCCCTCCATGGATGATCTTCAAGCTCCAAGCTTTGTGTATGGATTCCATGCTCATGAATGGGTTTCCCTATCACCTTTGTAAGACTCATTTTGTGTGCTAGCACTCTTGAAAAATTGCCACAATTTTTTCTATTTCCCTTGTTAAAATTTCGGCCATGAAAGAAATGGAGAAGGACAGAAAAATTGGCCCTTGGACGAATAGGAGAGAGGAGGAGAGAAGAAGTTGTGTTTGGTTTTTGATTTCCAAAAACAAATGCCAAAATCCCAAATTCAAAATTTTGGTACAAGACTTTAAAGTCTCCAACCACTTCCATCAATCACAAAAAGTGACAAGCATCACATCACTCAAAGTGACAAGACATCCATCACAAGAATGACTAATGATGTGGCGCGTGATGTGACTTGTGGGCCCCACTTGATTCGAAATGCGAGTGGGCCTGCAAACACTCCCGGGCTCGGGTTCGCTTATTCCGAATTAACGAATTTTCTGTTGCGACGTAATTAAATCAAATTTAATTAAATAATTATGCCTAGCAAAATTACTATTCACATCGCTAACGAATTAATTCTAAATTAACTCGTTCGCCCGAATTAAAATATAATTTTAATTCCGCGTCGAAATCTAATTTCGTATAATATATCGAATATATTATTTTATAAATTAATTCCAAATTAATCGTTCTCTCTCTTTAAATAATATTTTATCCCAGATAAAATATCTCCGTAATTAATCCTAGATTTATTTTCTCTCTCTACTAATTAATCCTAGATTAATAATGTTCGAGTCATACGTCATCGGTGAATCTTCGGGAAGCGACCCATGAGATCCCCGGATATGTTGGCAGTAAATCCGGCCGTCGGACTATCCGAACACGTACGTACCTAGTACTACATTTTTACCGATTTACAAGACATAGTTGGCTTCTAGCAAAGCACCGTGCCTACCCAATTCTCCAGAAATATTCTTAAAGGAATATGTAATATGTATCAGGCGTAGTATACGAAGTATTGCGTATTGCGATCCAGTATCGGATGTCACGTGCTAGGCCTGGGGCTGGAATTGTGTCTGCCCCGTACAAAGCACATATCGGATCTCTGGTAACTAGTCTCTATAATCGGATAACTATGACCTTGTAATATTATCCCGATAGCTGCAGCATATTAGAGCACCAGTTCCGTATCCTACGTGACCATCATCTCCATATGACTGGAGTGATACTTCCATCTGGACATCACAACTTATACACTACGATCCTCAGTATACCCAGAAGAGGCGTACACAGAACCTGTTAAATCCCCGGACCACCAAAACCAAAGTATACTGATCATCGCAAGTATTAGCGATGCAAGTCTCAGGTTAAGACCAAATACACCTACCCTGATTCGGACTTTCATAGACACATAGTCATACTACCAATGGAATTCTGAGGGGTCTATCTAGAGCGAAGCTGTTTTGATACCATCGGTAAACACAACCTCCTATTACACTTGCATAAGTATCCTATACTTAAATATATGATAACTATATTGTTATGCTCCCACAACGCACACAAGTGCAATACTAGTCTATTTCGCATTATCGATGTCCAGTCTCGATAATACTACGATTAGGGATATTTTATTGATTAAACCTTCGTGGATTGATATTGTCTCATATCATCTCAATCCGGAACTAATTATAGGACTTTTATCATTTATGTATCTTGGTAATCCAATTACAAAAGATAAAAAAGTAATTTCCTTTGTCAAATAGTAAATTTGTAAAACAACACAATGTTTTGTACAAATAATAATGCTATGGGTCATAATTGTCCACCAATCTCCCAGTTGGCCTATAGCCAATCACTCAAGTGTCCTACACTTGAACTATGTACGGTTCGCTCAAATTTCTGCTGAGAAAATGCTTTCGTCAGCGGATTTGCAATGTTATCATCTGATGCGATTTATTCGATCAACACATCGCCATGATGTATGATCCGACAAATCAGATGAAATAATTGAAGTATATATTTGGATCGTTGATAAGACCATTAATTCTTTACCCTGTGCTGTAGCCTAGCTCAGCCGCTAACAGAATTACATCTAATCTAATTAGATTTATTATAGATCCAAAAGGCTTATATTGCCACCTCAGCTGCAGCAATATTCTGCTTTTGTTGTTTATTCGGCAACAATATCTTGCTTGGAAGATTTCCAGCACACTGTTCCGTTATTCAAACTATATAGTACCTTTTATTATGACTTATAGTCATTATTATCGGTTTGGAAACTTGCAATAGAGAACCTAGTCACTTCAAGTTCTCTTCTCCATAGTATAAGATAGCATACTTAGTTCATCTAAGATACATAAGGATGTTCTTAACATCAATCCAGTGACTGTCACTTGGATTGGCCAGATTGTGACTCCATATGCTCAAAGCATATGAGACATCAGGTCGCGTACATTTCTTTCAATGTTCAAGTTCTCGGAGAGTACCAACAACTTTTAGATCTATCCCATTAGATCTTTATTCCTAGAATAAAGTTTGTTTCTCCCAAGAATTCTATGGAGAATTTTCTATGAAAGCCAAGCTTTCACCGATTGTATTATGAGAATATCATTTCCAATAAATGATATATCATCATTATGTAGGACAATCACTGTCAGTGCGCTCCTACTAACCTCCTTATATACACAAGAATTATTTTTGTTTTGAATTAAATCATATACCATTATGATTACATCGAAACGATAATTCCAAGAACGCAATGCTTGCTTCAATCCATAAATGGATCGAATTAACTTGCAAACCTTGTTTGCTTGTTTTGCCACGACAAAACCGTCAGGATGTTGTAAACATCCTCCAAAAGGTTTCCTTTTAAGGAAAACGATTTTGAAGTTCAGCTGCCATATTTCATAAATGAAACATGCAGCATTAGCAAGCATTATCCAAATGGATTTAACCATGGCAACCAGTAAAAGGTTTCGTCGTGATCGACACAATGTTGATAACGATACCTTTTCGCTACAAGCCTAGCATTTTACGTTGGTATGTTGCCATCCATGTATGTCTTCCTTGAAGACTTAATAGTACCAAAAGGCAGAATGCCTTCCGGTACATCAACCAGCGTCCAAACTTGGTTGGTATACATGGAATCTATTTCGGACATCATGGCACTTTGCCATAATAGGGAGTCGATACCTTGTATCACTTCCTCATACGTAGTCAGTTCGTATTCCCACTAATAAGATTGACATCTTTACGAGGTGAGATCAGAAACCCATACCTCACAGATTATTATCTAACTCTCTCCAACTTACGGGGTTCTTGTGTATTCGAAGATTATTGGTATAGTTTCATACTTGATGAACTCTTTGTGTTCCATTAAGGAATCGGTGCCTGGAACAATATTACTCTAATTTTCATCGAGTTTTACTTTCCTCTCACTTACCACTGCATATAGGTATTTCTATTAGGAAAATCACATGGCGATCAACAATTACATTGTTCTCTTGTGAGTTGTATAAGTTCTATACTTTGGTTTCCCTAGGATAACCCACAAATTAGGCACTTATCTGATTTGGGTTCTATTTTGGTATCATCCAAACATATGCCTAGCATTCCCAAATATTCAGGAATGAGAAAACCCGGTTTCTTTCCTGTTCATATCTAATATGAAGTCTGTCAAACAGATTTTAATGGAACCTTATTCAAAATAAGTTTTGCACTGTTTAATGCGTATCCCTAGAAGGAAAATGGTAGCTCAGAGCGACTCATGATTAACCTTATCATGTCCAACAAAATTCAGTTTCTCCGTTTGGACACACCGTCAAACTGAGGTGTTCCGGGAGGAGTCCATAGTGAAAGAATATTATACTCTTTCAAGTAATTGAGAAACTTATTGCTTAAGTATTTTCCATCACAGTCCAATCGTGATGTTTTAATACTCTTGCCGATATGTTTTTATACTTCGTGTCGAAACTCTTTGAATTTATCAAAAGTTTCCGATTTATGTTTCACAAGAAACACATAACCATAACGTGATGCCACATCCGTAAAGGTTACGAAGTGTTCATATCCATCTCTAGCCTAGCTAGATATGGGCCCACTTACGTCACTATGAACGAGGGCTAACAGATCGGTGGCACTTGCACTTTTACCAAGTAAAAGGTGTTTTAGGCACTTTGCCCAATAAACTAGATTTATAGACATCATTTGAATGGAATCAAATCCGTCCTAGTATCCACTCTTCAAAAGTGTGGATATACGAGTCTTGTTTAATGTGTCCCAGACAACAATGCCCCAAATAAGTCTCATCTGATTAATTAAGTTTGAGCTATTTGTTTGTCATGTTATAAGTTTGAGATTTATTTATATTCAAAATATAAACACTATGATTCACATCTAATGTGTTTATCTCAATATCATCTTTATAAAATAATACACTTTAGTGTTCTAGAATATAAAGGTATACCCGCAACGGGTTATAGAGATAATGTTTCTAGTCAAACTAGTTACATTATAACAGTTTCCTAATTTAAGTACATACCTGAAGGGTAGTTCCTAAACTTAGGTTTCAACGGTTAAAACATCGACTCTCATCCCGTTTTCAATTCGTAGGTTGATCTCAACTGAAGTCAGTCTCCTGCTTATCAGCAGATTCCGCACATCAGTACATATCTATGTACAACACTTAGTATTAAAATCCAATTTTGAAACTAATAGTGAATATGTTTATAAAAAACATGCTTGAAGTCGGAGCCTTGCCCATCTTCACTTCCTTCATGTCTACCTTGTCCATACGACAGTCACGCTTCCAGTGACCCCGTTTGCCACAGTTTAGGCAGACATCTTGGGATTTGTCCTTTGTCTTCCTGGAAGACTGTGATGATTTTGCCTTTGCCCATTTTAGAAGCTCTGGGTGTGCCTCATTGAGCATAGCCATCAACTCTCCAAGAGTTTTCTCTTGTTCATGATGAACCCGCCCCAGCTTTCGTGTAGAAACTATAAGATCAAATCTTTGGTAGTCTCGGCCACATAGGTAATGCCCAGCTAACCTAGCTGATCGATGTCAGCAATCATCTCTGACACCTACTGCTCGACAGATGTACCATCTGACATACGCGAGCTAAAGAGCTTCTTTTGCAATTTGAACTTCTAAGATCTTACAATAGATCTATGAAGATCTTAAATTTCATCATCATGGTACAAAGATATAATCCTTAACTTTGACGATGGAATTAAAGTGTCATTGCGTCAAGCATAAAGGATTGAGCACTAAAGTTATCATCACATGAATATTCCAAATATCATGTTCTACTATTTGCTCAAATCCGGGCTTAGGCCCAAGAGGTTGTTCTATCAAATATAATAACTTCTCAGTTCCCAGGTCTATCCTGAGGTTTTATTCCCAATTCTGAAAATTAAAGCCGTTTAAATACATTTTCACCCAGGATTATGTTCTAAACGCTAATCTTTCAGTTATCTTTATTGCTATAGTCCAACTATCCAATCAACGACTTCAGGTACTATTGAATATAATGATTACTATAGTCTAACTATATAATCAACTATAATTTTATTGGTTAAATTCAAATATATTGATTACTATAATCCAATTATATAATCAATAATAATTTGAAGTAGTTTGTTTACAGTCTAACTGTTTTAATTTAAAACAACAATTAAATATTAGTCCAACTAAAATATTTATTTATTGACGAAAAATTGAAATGAGCGCGTATTGGCAAGTATCTAAACGAAATTACAAATTTAATACTTGCCTCCCACTATTTTTCGGCGAGCCTCTAACCCTCTGTTGAGTACTCGGGAAACCGTGTTTCCTAGTGGGCTAGGATCCCGTTAAATAACACACAACCTTGACTTTGGCCAACAAGCTGTATGATATTTAACTAGGTAAATCTCTAAGATCAATTGGATCTCATCCAATTCCTAGATACAGTAGGTGGACATCCAAGTCTGAAATATATATCTTATATATGCCAATATATCCAATATATTCCCTAACCTTTTTCCTCTGAATCAACTAAGCCTTGGCTTTGGCACAACAAACTTAATGATTCCAGTTAAGCGGGACCCATTGACCTTGGAAAGCTTCGTAATCGATGTCGATGGACAATAAGTGATCTTGAATTTGGCCAACAAATCACAACTTGGACAAGATATACGATATGGAACAAAGCCTTCAAGATTCAAACACATCCGCGATTGACAAAGGTCTTGACTTTGGCCAACAATCCAGTGCCAATCTTGGATCTTGAGAATGAATCATTCAATGGAAGGAAAACGCTTAATATATGTTGAGGGTTTTTCGTGTAATTGGCAACCAATTAATTATCTTTGTTAGGTCTCATCATACACCCTTAAGCATGCATTCTAAAAGCATAATAAGGCGCGATAAATAAATTTAATAATGATATGCGGATGGATATTTAAAACACTTTATTCCTAGAACAAATCTCTCTCTTTCCTCTCTCCCGCTAGCACAAATCTTACTTCTACCCAATTACATAACACTTCTAACGAAACCTCATTTACATTGAGGGGAATAGGTGAGAAGAGAAATACAAAGAGTTAAGAGGTAATAGGCTAGACACGCAGGTCCAATTTAATAAATTCTAAATTTATTACAATAATTTCCAAAATTGCCCTCACTCATCTAATATACATCCGATATATATTATTCATACATCACATCCATGTATTCACACAAAGTATGTTATCAATCAATCTAATCCAATTAATTAATCTGAAATTAATGACCATCCAATGTTCAGACAACGATTTGATTTGGCGCGAGTTCGACTCGTTTTAAGAATAAGTACTCAAAGTACGAATTCTTGAATTATATCAAACTACAATATTAAATCCAATTTAATTTGTGTTTAATACTAATTCTATATTTAATTCTAAATTAAATAATTACACTTTATTAATGAGCCTTTGCGACTTAGATTCTAAATCAAATCTTTACGGGTCTCAAAGCCCAATTAACATACAACGTCAATATAATTAAAGTCCTATGGGCTTTCAATTAATTTATACAGTATGGACTTTGGTCAATATGGGTCAAACCCAAATACCAAAGCCCAATTAAGGAATCACCCTTATTTGCCAAAAATCAATTTAGGCCCATTAGGCCCAATTAAAATTAATGGTCCATTTTAATTATATTTGGACTTTATGGAAATGGTTTTGGGCCCAATTAGATCCAACCAATTAACTTAAACCAAACTTGGCCCAACCAAGCCCATTAAGCCCAAATACAACTTTACAAGCCCAATTCCAAATTTAGCCCAATTAATTAAATTACAAATTTCCAAATTTCACAATTAAATTAATCTAAAGTGTAAAGCCATAATTAATTAGTCAAATTAATATTTCCAAAACACCAATTTACATAATTAATCATGCTTATCATCATCAAAACATGTTTAACATTATTGAATAAAAAAATCAATTCATTTCCATGCTTCTTAGCTCACGGCAATTTGGGGTTTCTAGTCCAATTCCGATTTCAATCCAATTGAATCTCAAATTAACATTTTCCAAGTCTTTCAACTCATCCAATGATCAAAAGAACAAAAATCACCATGGCATTAGGGCACCTAAACTTTCGGCCAAGCCTAATTTTTGGGGAAAATTTAATCCAATTCAATTTTCATCAAATTGATCATGCATAACACTATGTTATCATCATTCAAGCATATTCAAACAATCAATTTCATCAAAACATGCTCAAATCAATTTTACCCAAATTTTACCCTAAATCAAATTTCATGCTTAAAAACCGCTCTAATACCACTGTTGAGTTTTCTAGTTCAAACCAAGATCATTTAAGCAAATGAAATGTGCGAATACAACAAAGTAAAGTTGCGGAAATACTCACTTTGCTCAAGTTTTGTGCTCCTTGTGTTCGGTCAACCCCTCCATGGATGATTTTCAAGCTCCAAGCTCTGTGTATGGATTCCATGCTCATGAATAGGTTTCCCAATCACCTTTGTAAGACTCCTTTTGTGTGCTAGCACTCTTGAAAAATTGCCACAATTTTTTCTATTTCCCCTTGTTAAACTTTCGGTCATGAAAGAAATGGAGAAGGAGAGAAAAATTGGCCCATGGCCGAATGGGAGAGAGGAGGAGAGAAGAAGTTGTGTTTGGTTTTTGATTTCCAAAAACAAATACCAAAATCCCAAATTCAAAATTCAAAATTTTGGTACAAGACTTTAAAGTCTCCAACCACATCCATCAATTACAAGCATCACATCACTCAAAGTGACAAGAAATCCATCACAAGAATGACTAATGATGTGACGCGTGATGTGACTTGTGGGCTCCACTTGATTCGAAATGCGAGTGGGCCCGCAAACACTCATGGGCTCGAGTTCGCTAATTCTGAATTAACGAATTTTCTGTTGCGACGTAATTAAATCAAATTTAATTAAATAATTATGCCTAGCATAATTACCATTCACGTCGCTAACGAATTAATTCTAAATTAACTCGTTCGCCCAAATTAAAATCTAATTTTAATTCCGCGTCGAAATCTAATTTCGTATAATATATCGAATATATTATTTTATCGATTAATTCCAAATTAATCATTCTCTCTCTTTAAATAATATTTTATATCCCAGATAAAATCTCTCCGTAATTAATCCTAGATTAATTTTCTCTCTCTACTAATTAATCCCAGATTAATAATGTTCGAGTCATACGTCATCGGTGAATCTTCGGGAAGTGACCCATGAGATCCCCGGATATGTTGGCAGTAAATCCAGTCGTCGGACTATGCGAACATGTACGTACCTAGTACTACGTTTTTACCGATTTATAAGACATGGTTGCCTTCTAGCAAATCACCGTGCCTACCAAATTCTCCAGAAATATTCTAAAAGGAATATGTAATCTGTATCAGACATAGTATACGAAGTATTGCGTATTGCGATCCTGTATCGGATGTCACATGCTAGGCTTTGGGCTGGAATTGTGTTTGCCCCGTACAAAGCAAATATCGGATCTCTGGTAACTAGTCTCTATAATCGGATAACTATGACCTTGTCATATTATCTCGATAGCTACAACATATAAGAGCACCAGTTCCGTATCCTACGTGACCATCATCTCCATATGACTGGAGTGATACTTCCATCTTGACATCACACCCAATACACTACGATTCTCAATATACCCAGAAGAGGCGTATAAAAAACCGGTTAAAGCCCTGGATGACCAAAACCAAAGTATATTGATTGTCGCAAGTATTAGCGGTGCAAGTCTCAGGTTAAGACCAAATACACCTACCCTGATTCGGTCTTCCATAGTCATACTACCAATGGAATTTCGAGGGGTCTATCTAGAGCGAAGCTGTTTCCGTACCATCGGTAAACACAACCCCCTATTACACTTGCATAAGTATCCTATACTTAAATATATGAGAACTATGCCATTATGCTCTCACAACGCGTACAAGTATAATACTAGTCTATTCGGCATTATCGATGTCCAGTCTCGATAATACTATGACTTGGGATATTTTAATGATTAAACCTTCGTGGATTGATACTGTCTCATTTCATCTCAATCCGGAACTAATCATAAGGACTTTTAACATTTTTGTATCTTGATAATCCAATTACAAATGATAAAAGAGCAATTTCCTTTGTCATATAGTTAATTTGTACAACAACACAATGTTTTGTACAAATAGTGATGTTATGGGTCATAATTGTCCAACACTAGTTAAGTCCAAGGGTTCTGAAATAATGGGTCACATTCACAAAGGAATGATTAAGTTGTTAATCAAAGCTTCCTTGATCAAAATAACGGTAGTTGATTAATATATAAATATAAGTTATTTCAGATATATTAATCAATGGAGAATGTCTCAATCTATCATACGAATATTTGACCTACCCTATTGCGGCACTTATTTGTGGGATGATAGATAACCGTTGCATATTAATTCTTTTAGGTTTCTAATTCATTATACATTGATCATGCGTCATGTTTAATTTTATGCCTAAATGTTTGACAATTTTAATATGCGACGAATGAATATTGAATGTGCGTTTATTATTTTTTCAGCCATGGCATCTACAATAATCTCCATTATCAAACAATAAGAAAAATTAACTTGGGATAATTATATTAAATGGAAAAGTGACATGAATTCTATCTTGGTCTGTGAAGACCTTCAATTTGTCCTAATGGAGGAATGTCCTCCTAAGCCAGCACCTAATGCTGGCAGAGCTGCACGTAATGCCTATAATAATTGATTAAAGTGATGAGAAAGCCCATAGCTATTTGATATCATCCATTTCTGAGGTTCTTGCTGCACAGTATGAGCCTATGGCGATAACATCAATGATTATGACCGGTACCAACATGAGGCAATTACCTATGTATTGACCGCTAGAATGAAGGAAGAGACATCAGTCTGAGACCATGTGTTAAGGATGATGGCTCATCTTAATATGGCTAAAACCCATGGTGCACGTATCAATGTGCAAAGCCATGTGACAATGATCATGGAAACCCTTCCGAAGAGTTTCCTGCAGTCTAAGAGCAATTATTCTATGAAAAAGTTGACTTTCACATTGACTGAACTGCTGAATGAGCTCACCAATTACGAGTCCGTTATGAACGGTCCTCCTAGGCCCAATGCCGAGGCAAATGTTGCCGAATCTTCTAAATCTGCAAAGAAGAAGAAAGGCAATTGGAAGGCAAAGGCAAAACCAATGAAAAAGAAGAATAATAAAAGCTCTAATGAACCAATGCGAAAGGAAAATGTTTCCATTGTGAACAACAAGGGCATTGGAAAAGGAATTGTCCAAAATACCTTTTTGGTGGAGGATGATAAATCCATATGGATTGTTGATTCTGATGCCACTAACCATGTTTGTTGTTCTTTGCAGCTACTTTACTCATGGAGGGACCTTGCTGAAGGTAGCTTTACCATGCCATTTGGGACAGAGGATGTTGTTTAAGTAAAAGCATTGGAAGATTCCAAGTTAAACTTTAATAATAGTTATTTATGTTTAAATGGTGTGCTATATATTCCTGGTTTTCGCAGGAATTTGATTTCTATAACAAAAATTATGGAATGTGGTTTTTCTGTTTCATTTATAATAACTCAGTTATTATTAGTAGAAATGGATTAAATATATGCATGGGAAACTCCGAAAATAATCTATATGTATTAAGGGTGTTAATGCATGAACCACTGCTTAATACTGAAATCTTTAAGATTGAAGGATCTAAAACTAAACGGAAAGAGATTTCTCATGATGATACCTATTTATGGCACCTTAGACTTGGTCACATTAACCTTGACCGAATAGATAGACTAATTAAGAATGAAGTTTTAAATCAGTTAAAACTCGGTACTTTACCTGTCTGTAAATCTTGTCTAGAAGGCAAAATGAGCAAGAGACTTTTTACTAGAAAAGAGATAAGAGCCAAAGAAACTCTTGAGCTAATACATTCGGACATTTGCGGACCGATGAATATAAAAGCTCGAGCTGTTTTTGAATACTTCGTCACTTTCATTGATGATTATTCCAAATATGGGTATGTTTACCTAGTGTAGCACAAGTCAGATACATTTGAAAAGTTCAAAGAGTATCGTGCTGAGGTTGAGAACTAGTTAGGTAAAGGCATCAAAATTCTATGATCAGATCGTGGAGGGGAATACCTTGATAGAGATTTCGAGGAATTCTTAGTTGAGCATGGAATTATTTCACAGCTCACAGCACCTGTAGCACCAAAAAAATGGTGTTACAAAAAGGAGAAATCAGACCCACTAGACATGATGAGATCAATGTTTAGTTATAGCACTCTACCTAGTTCATTCTGGGGGTATGCATTGCAAACTGCAATGTATATCCTGAATGTAGTTCCTTCTAAGTCTGTTTCTAAGACTCCCTTAGAGTTGTGGAATGGTCGTAAAGATAGTTTGTGACATTTCCGCATATTGGGTGTCCAGCACATGTGCTAAAGAACAAGACTACTAAGTTGGAACCACGTTCACATGTGTGCCTATTTGTAGGCTATCCTAAGGAAACTACGAGTGGATTCTTTTATAGTCCAGAAGATAATAAAGTATTTGTGTCGACAAATGCTACATTTCTTGAGGAAGACCATATGAAAGAGTTCAAACCTCGAAGTAAAGTGTTACTTGATGAGTTACTTGCTGGTACGACCAGTGCACCATTGTCAAATGTTGACAAAGACATAACACTTTCTACATCTGAAAGTTAGATGCAAGTTTATCATGATACCATACCACCTAGACGTAGTGGGAGGGTTGTAAGACAACCTGAACGCTATCTAGGAAATGGTGAGGTGCAAGTTGTTGCATCTTGTGATGGTATAGATGATCCATTGACCTATCATAGTGCAATGGAAGATACTGATAAAGAGGAATGGCTCAAAGCCATGAACCTCGAGATGGAGTCTATGTACTCTAACTCAATCTAGGAACTTGTAGACTAACCTAATAGAGTAAAACCATAGGTTACAAGTGGATCTATAAGAGAAAAATGGGAATAGATGGGAAAGTAAAGACTTTCAAGGCTAGGCTAGTGGCAAAGGGTTATACCTAAAAAGAGGGAGTTGACTATGAAGAAAATTTCTCGCCAGTAGCCATGCTTAAATCCATCAGGATTCTTCTTTCCATTACCGCATATTATGACTATGAGATTTGAGAAATGGACGTCACGACTGCATTCTTGAATGACAATCTTGATGAGAGTATCTATATGGTACAACCAGAGGGGTTCATTACCCAAGGTCAAGAGAAAAAATTTTGCAAGTTGCAAAGGTCCATTTATGGACTTAGGCAAGCATCTAGATATTGGAACATAGGGCTTGATACTACGATCAAGTCTTATAACTTTGAGCAGAACATCGATGAGCCTTGTGTCTACAAGCGCATCATTGATGGGAAGGTGGGTTTCCTTGTGTTATACATTGATGATATTTTACTCATTGGGAATGATGTAAAGATATTATCAGACATGAAAATCTGACTAGCTAACCAATTCCAAACGAAAGATTTGGGAGAGGCAAGTTATGTACTTGGGATCTAGATCATTCGGGATTGCAAGAAATGACTGTTAGCAATGTCTTAATCAACCTATATCGACAAGATTCTTGTGCGATTCGGTATGTAGAATTCCAAGAAAGGTAATTTACCTTTCAAACATGGAATTCATTTGTCTAAGGAACAGCCTCTTAAGACACCTCAAGCAGTTGAGGAGATGAGATATATACCATATGCTTCGGCAGTTGGAAGTCTTATGTATGTTGTGTTATGTACGAGACCGGACATCTGTTTTACAGTGGGAGTAGTAAGTAGGTTTCAATCCAACCCGGGATTAGATCATTGGGTAGCGGTGAAACATATTCTCAAGTATCTTCAAAGAACGAAAAATTATATTATTGTATATACAAGTCAGGATATGATTCTGGGAGGATATACTGACTCTGATTTTCAGACGGATGTCAATTCTAGGAAATCTACATCCGGATCGGTGTTCACCCTATGTGGTGGGGCTATAGTATGGAGGAGCATTAAGCAATCTTGTATTGCTGACTCCACCATGGAGGCTGAATATGTAGCAGCTTCTGAAGCAGCTAAGGAAGCAGTCTAGCTCCGTAAGTTCTTGGTAGATCTGGAAGTTATTCTAGATATGGATAATCCTCTCACACTTTATTGCGATAATAGTGATGCAGTGGCGAACTCCAAAGAACCAAGAAGCCATAAGAGGGGTGTAGGACATAGAAATCAGTGATGCTATCCAGGCTCGTGGCCTGTCGGGAGTACGGAGTAGCTCGCGGGGGACTAAATCGGAGAAATAAATGGAGTCACCACCCAGTGCGAACTGGGAAATGATTTAAGGTCGCACTCACCCCTCGCAAGGAAAGACCTCAAACCGTTGGGTTCGGAATGGTCCCTTACTTATGCCAATTGTAATGAAATGATTTATGCGATAGTATAGCCAAGTCTTATGCAACACATACAATATAATTTAATCAACACACAAGATTGCACACCCATAAACATTAATAGAAACAATGGAAGCATATTACATTAAAGAGTACAAGATGCAAAAATGAAAATAATAAATAATTAAAGGCGAAAAACGTCAATAGCAATAAAAGGAAGTTAATCAGGCTTATACGAGTAAGGGTTAACGTGTGTTGGGACATCGCTAGAAGGGTTAACGTTTCCACTATTTTTTTGTTCACTGGTTCGCCATTTCTGCTTGTTGTTTTCTCTGTTTTCACTCGTTATTTTTGTCCACTGTTTTCTCTGTTTTCCTCACTATTTTCAACTGCTGCTTCCGCTCACTATTTTCTTTGTTTTCCTCACTGTTTGGTTGCTGTTTTGTTCACTGTTTGGTGGCTGTTTCGGGGTTATTCTCGGTGCTAAAGGCTATTGTTTTAGAGTTATTTTCGGGTGAAATAAGGGACTATTTTCAGGGATTATCTGGACTGGTTTTTTTGGGACTGTTCACTCACTGTTTTTTGGTGATTTTGGGTCACGTTTTTAGGGTTATTGGTTGTTGTTTTAGTCGGTTTAAATGGGGGGCTTTTTTATGGTTATTTGGTTTGTTTGTTTTACCGAGAGTGAGGGCTGGTGAGGGGGCATGTTTTGGCACTTGTCTGTCTTTTGCGTGGCTGTGAGTGTGGTGTCTAGTCTGTTTTAATGTGAGTGGGCTAAGGTTTTAACATGTCTGTGTGTTGTAGAGAGTGAAGGCCGAAGCTTCTGTGAGTCACAACTTTAGGGTCTCTTTGTTTTCTTCTTTAGCATGTTGTATCGGTCAGTTTGTTGTATCCCAGATTAATTCTTTCTCTTTTAATTAATCCCAGATTAATTATTACCGTAATTAATCCCAGATTAATTTTCTCTCTCATAATTAATTCCCAGATTAATTATCTATTCGAGTCAAACATCATCGGTGAATCTTTGGGAGGTGACCCAAGAGATCCGTGGATATATTGACAGTAAATACGGCTATCGGAGTAACCAAATACGTTCGTACCTAGTACCATGTTCTTACCGATTTACAAGACATGATTGGCTTCTAGCAAAGCACCGTGCTGTTAGACAGTTATGACCCATAGCGTCACTATTTGTAAAAGACATTGTGTTTTTGTACAAATTAATTATGTAGCAATGAAATTGCCTTTTATCATTTCTTAATTACATTACTTAAATGTGTGAATGATGAAAGTCCTTGTGATTAATTCCGGATTGAGATGACATGAGACAGTATCAATCCACGACAGTTTAATCATTAAATATCCCCAGTCGTAGTATTATCGAGATTGGACTTCGATAATGCGGAATAGACTAGTATCGCACTTGTGCGTATTATGGAAGCGTAACAACATAGTTCTCATATATTTAAGTATTGGATACTTATGCAAGTGTGGTAGGAGGTTGTGTTTTCCCGATGGTACGGAAAACAGCTTCGCTCTGGACAGACCCCGCGGAATCCCATTGGTAGTATGACTATGTGTCTATGGGAGTCCGTATGAGGGTAGGTGTATTTGGTCTTAACCTGAGACTTGCATCGCTAGTACTTGCGATAATCAATACGCTTTGGTTTTGGTCGTCCAGGACTTTAACAGGTTCTGTGTACACCTCTTGTAGGTTTATTGAGAATCGTAGTGTATTCGGTGTGATGTCAAGACGGAAGTATCACTTCAGTCATATGGAGATGATGGTCAGGCAGGGATACAGAACTAGTTCTCTAATGGGTTGTAACCAACGGGATAATATGACTAGGTCATGATTATCCGATAACAAAGAGACTAGTTGCTAGTGATTCGATATATGCTTCGTACGGGGCATACACTATTTCAGCCCCAGGCCTTGCATGTGACATCCGATACTGGATCACTGTACGTAATACTACGTATACTACACCTGACAAAGATCATATATTCCATTAAGAATATTTCTGGAGAATTGGGTAGGCATGGCGCTTTGCTAGAAGCCAACATTGTCTCGTAAATCGGTAAGAACGTAGTACAAAGTACGTACGTGTTCGGATAGTTTGACGACCGAATTTACTGCCAACATATCCAGGGATCTCTTGGGTTGCTTCCCGAAGATTCACTAATGACGTATGATTCAAACTTTATTAATCTGGGATTAATAGTGGAGTGACTTTATCTGGGATAAAGTACTATTTGAAGAGAGAGAACGATTAATTTGGAATTAATCGATAAAATAATATATTCGATATATTATACGAAATTGGATTTCGACGCAGAATTAAAATTAGATTTTAATTCGGGCTAACGAATTGATTTAAAATTAATTCGCAAGCGACGTGAATAGTAATTTTACTAGGCATGATTATTTAATTAAATTTGATTTAATTACGACGCAACGGAAAACTTGTTAATTCGGAATTTACGAAACCGAGTCCGGAATGTGTTTGCGACGCCACTCTGATTTTGAATCAAGTGCGGCCACAAGTCACGTCGCGAGTCACATCACTTATCACTTTAGTGATAGATGTCTAGTCACCTTTTTTGGTGAGTGACATGCAGTCACTATTCATGATGTTGGTTGGTGTGGGCATTTAATGCCATTTTGGAGCCAAAATTTGTTGTTGACTTTTGGAAATCATATACCAAATTTTGTATTAGCTTTTTCATAATTGTTTTTAGAAAACAAAAGTTGAAAAACACAAAACTCTCTCCCAAATATTAGCCAAAAACCGTGACTCTCCAAGGAAGAAAGGAAGCTTGATTTTCTTTCATCTTTTGCTAGCATATTCAAGGAATCAATACAAGGTGATAGGGAACCGAACTAAGAGCTTGGAATCCTTAAAGCTTGGAGCTTGATCATCTTCATCAACAAAAGGGAGCCTTGGCCGAATCCATCAAAGTGCAAGGAGAAAAGTTTTGTTGATCATCACATCCAAAGCCGTTCAATGTAAGTGTGTTTCCGCCACTCTTCATTACGTATTCATTCTATTTCACTGACCGTCTTGGATTGATACTGTCTCATATCATCCCAATTCGGAACTAATCACAAGGACTTTCATCATTCACACATTTAAGTAATCTAATTACGAAATGATAAAAGGCAATTTCATTACTACATAATTAATTTGTACAAAAACACAATGTCTTTTACAAATAGTGACGTTATGGGTCATAACTGTCTAACAATCTCCCACTTGGCCTATAGCCAGTCACTAAAGCATATAATACCTGAACTATGTACATGTCACTCAAACTTTTGATGAGGTATAACTTTCGTCAGCGGATCTGCAATGTTATCCTCTTATGCGACCCTCTCGATCTTCACATCGCCACGATGTATGATCTCACGAATCAGATGGAAATGATGAAGAACATGCTTGGATTGATGATGAGACTGCGGTTCCTTAGCCTGCGCTATGGCCCCGTTATTGTCACAATACAATGGAACGGGCTCAGCTGCTAACGGAACTACTCCTAATCCAATTAGGAATTTTCGGATCGAAAATGCCTCTTTTGCTGCTTCAGCTGCAGTGATATATTCCGCTTCAGTTGTTGAATCGGCAACAGTCTCTTACTTGGAAGATTTCCAGCTTACTGCTCCGTTGTTCAAACAAAATATGTACCTGGATTGCGACTTAAAGTCATCTTTGTCGGTTTGGAAACTTGCATCGGTATACCCAGTTACCTCAAGTTCTCCATCTCCATAGATTAAGAAAGCATCCTTAGTTCGTCTAAGATACTTAAAGATATTCTTAACCGATATCCAGTGACCTTCACCTGGATCGGCCTGATAGCGACTACACATGCTCAAAATATTGGAGACATCAGGTCGCATACATATCATGGCATACATGATCGATCCGACTACCGAGGCGAACGGTATCCGGCTCATGTTATCTCTCTTATCTTGAGTTTTAGGACACATGTCCTTAGATAGAGTGACGCCATGTGACACTGGCAACAGTCCTCTCTTGGACTGTTCCATGTTAAATCTCTTCAACACTTTGTCAATGTACGTGCTCTAGGAGAGTCCAAGCAGCTTTCTAGATCTATCCCGGTAGATCTTTATTCCCAGAATAAAGGTTGCTTCTCCCAGATCTTTCATGGAGAATTTCAATGAAAGCCAAGCTTTCACCCACGTTAACATGGGAATGTCATGGCCAATTAGCAATACATCGTCACATAAAGGACAATGAAAGTCACTGCGCTCCCACTAACCTTCTTGTATACACAAGGATCATCTTCGTTTTGAATGAAATCATATTCTTTTATGATCTCATCAAAACGTTGGTTCCAAGAACGCGACGCTTACTACAGTCCATAAATGGACCGATTTAACTTGCAAACCTTGTTTGCATGTTTAGGCACCACAAAACCGTCAGGCTGTTGCATATAAACATCCTTCAACATGTTTCCATTAAGGAAAGTAGTTTTGACGTCCATCTGCCATATCTCGTAATCGAAATATGCAGCAATAGCAAGCATTATCCGAATGGATTTAATCATGGCAACAGGTGAGAAGGTTTCTTCATAATCGACACCATATCATTGACGATACCCCTTCGCTACAAACCTAGCTTTGTACGTTTGTATGTTGCCATCTATGTCGGTCTTCTTCTTGAAGACCCATTTGCATCTAATAGGCATTACGCCTTCTGGTACATCAACCAGTGTCCAAACTTGGTTGGTGTACATGGAATCCATTTCGGACTTCATGGAATTTTGCAACCGGAGTCGATACCTTGTATCGCTTCCTCGTACGTAATCGTCTCATCTTCCTCAATGAGATTGATATCTACATGAGGTGAGATCATAAACCCTTACCTCTCAGGTTGTTTTCTGACTCTCTCCGACCTACGTGGTCCTTGTGTATTCGAAGATTGTGGTACAGCTTCATCCCTGATGAACTGTTCATGTTCCGTTGAGGATTCTATGCCAGGAATAGTATCACTTTGATTTTCATCGAGTTCGCTTTCCTCCCACTAATCACTGCATTTAGGAATTCCTTCTCAAGGAAAACCACATGTAGAGCAACAAAAACTTTGTTCTCTCATGGGTGTTAGAAGTAATATCCTTTGGTTTCCCTAGGATATCCCACAAAAAGGCATTTATCCGATTTGGGTTCAAGTTTGGTACCTTCCAAACATTTGACGTATGCCCAACATCCCCAAATCTTTAGGAATGAGAAACCCGGTTTCTTTCCTATCCATATGTCATATGGTGTCTGTTGAACAGAATTTGACGGAACCTTATTCAAAATATGTATTGCACTGTTTAATGTATATCCCCAGAAGGAAATAGGTAGCTCAGTGCGACTCATCATAGACCTTACCATGTCTAACAAGGTTCGGTTTCTCTGTTCGGACACACCGTTTAATTGCAGTGTTCCGGGAGGAGTCCACTGTGAAAGAATACCATATTCTTTCAAGTTGTCTAGAAACTCATTACTCAAGTATTCGCCACCACGGTCCGACCGTAAAGTCTTAATACTTTTACCGATATGTTTTTCAACTTCGTGTCTGAACTCTTTGAATTTCTCAAAAGTTTCCGACTTGTGTCTCATAAGATACACATAACTATAACGTGATGTACCATCCGTAAAGGTTACGAAGTATTCGTATCCACCTCTAGCCTGGCTAGACATGGGCCCACAAACATCACTATGAACTAGGGCTAACAGTTCGGTGGCACGTACACCTTTACCGCTAAAAGGTGACTTAGGCATTTTGCCTAATAAGCAAGATTCGCAGACGTCATATGAATTTGGATCAAACCCGTCCAAGTACCCACTCTTCGAAAGTGTGAATATGCGAGTCTTATTTATGTGTCCCAGACGACAATGCCACATATAAGTTTCATCTTTATGACTTACTTTAAGCCTTTTGTTTGTTACATTTTCAGATTGATTTATATTCAAAATATAAAGACCATTATTTGCACCAACTGTGCAAATTTCTACTTCATTTTTATACATAAAACACCCAGTGTTTCGAAATACAAAAGTATACCCACATTGGGTTAACATAGACACATAAATTATATTCCTAGTCAAACTAGGTACAAAATAACAGTTTGTAAGTTCAAGTACATGCCCCGAGGGCAGTTCCAAAACAAAAGTGCCAACCGCCAAAACGGCGACTGGTGTCCCATTTCCAACACGCAAGTCAATCTCTCCTGACGCCAGTTTCCTGCTAATCCGCAGATCATGCACATCAGTACAAATATGAGTACCACAACCGGAATCAAAAATCCAATTTTTAAGATTAGAATAGTCATGTTTATTTCTATAACAAACATACCTGAGGCCGGTGCCTTGCCCACCTTTATCTCCTTATGGAGCGCCTTGTACTCGCGGTAGTCACGTTTCCAATGACCCCGCTTCCTGCACTGGAGGCATACATCTTGAGACTTGTCCTTAGGCTTCCCAGAAGCCTTTAACGCTTTGCCATTGCCCTTCTTCTTATGCTTCTTCTTTTTAACACCTCCAGTTGCATTGGGCCCAGCCCACGAAGTTTGAGATGTTGAAGCATAGTGCGCCTCGCGCTTCTTGCCCTTAAGAAGTTCATTTTCTACCTCACGCAGTGTGGACATCAGTTCTCCAAGAGTCTTCTCTTGGTTTATCATGTTATAGTTCATGATGAACCCACTCCAAGTGTCGGGGAGAGACTGCAAGATCAAATCTATAGAGGCCTCTATCTCAAAGACAATCCCCATTTGTCCAAGCTGTTCGATATCGGCAATCATCTGTGTCACATGATGTTCAATAGATGTACCCTCTGACATCCGAGCGCGGAAGAGCTTTTTCTGCAACTCATATCTCTGTGATATAAGATTAGATCGGTGTAAATCATTCAACTTCGCCAACATGCTATAGGGATCCAATCCATTGTTTTTGTCGACGGAATTGCTGATTCATAGCAGGAAGCATGATAGATTGAGAAGTTTCATTGTCATCACTATGTGTCTTCCAAAGATCTAGCTCGAGCAACTGATCAGATCTGGGCTTATGCCCAAGAGGTCTCTCTATAGTATATAACAGCCTCTCAGATCCAAGGACTATCTTTAGATTCATGTCCCAATCGTAAAATTTAGTGTCGTTGAAGACATTATCGCCCATGATGATGTCCCGGACACTGTTTCTTTCCTGTCATTTTAATTACGATAGTCCAACTATCTAATTAACAATGTAAGGGTACAGTCTAACTGTTACAATAAAAATAACAAAATATTAGTCCAACTAATAAAATAATTTTGATGAAATAATTTTGAAAGCGCGTAAAGCTAAGTAATTGAACGAAATTGCAAATTCAATACTAGCCTCCCACTATTTTTCGGCGAGCCTCTAACCCTCTGTTGAGTACTCGGGAAACCTAGTTTCCTAGTGGGCTAGGATCCCGTTAAATAACACACAACCTTGACTTTGGCCAACAAGCTGTATGATATTTAACTAGGTAGATCTCGAAGATAAATTGGATCTCATCCAATTCCTAGATCCGGTAGGTGGATCTCCAAGTCCGAAACATATATACAATATATATGCCAATATATCCAATATATTTTCCTAACATTTTTCCTCTGAATCAACAAAGCCTTGGCTTTGGCACAACAAGCTTAATGATTCCATTTAAGCGGGACCCATTGACGTTGGAAAGCTTCGCAAGAAGTGATCATGACTTTGGCCAACAAATCACAACTTGGATAAGACACCGATATGGAACAAAACTTTCATGATTCAAATGTTGGGAAATCTCTAAGTCCCGAGGATCGAATAAAGTAATGAAATAAATGCGAATACAATCACGAAGTTGCGGAATACTCACATCGATCGGTTGAGCGACGCTACGATGAACAAAAATATGATTTCTACCTCTTGGACTGCTCGGCAGTGAGCTCACTGGTCTGGTCCATTTTGGCGTCCATTGATGCTCCTTGAACAAGCTCCAAGCTTCGTCAAACGAATCCCGGCTCTTGGGTGAACTTCCTTATCACCTTCGCATGTCTCTCGGAGTGCTAGCTCTCTTGATTTTTACCGCAAAAACCAAGCACTTTGCTTCCATTTTCCTTCACTGCTCACGGCAGTTCACTGCCTGAACCAGAAGAAAAATCAGCCCCAGGGGCGTGTGAGATGAAGAGAGTTGAGGAGAGAGAGAGATAAATGTGTTAATGATTTTTGTAAGCAAAAAGTGGTAATATAATTTCCAAAACCAATACCAAATTTTTCCCTCCAAAAACCAAAGCCTTAAATGCCAACAACATACATCAACTCACATCAACTTCCATCAATCAATGAATAGTGACTGGCGTCAATCACTCAAAGTGAAAGACAACCATCACTTGATTGACGGATGATGTGACGCTAGATGCGACTAGCAATTTGACGCTTGATTTGATTTGCTGCACTCGAATTCGAAATACGAATGCGCTCGCAAATAATCTCGGGCTCGGGTTCCCTAATTCCAAATTAACGAATTTTCTGTTGCATCTTAATTAAATCTAATTTAATTAAATAATCATGCCAAGCATAATTACTATTCACGTCGCTAACGAATTAATTCTAAATTAATTCATTCGCCCGAATTAAAATCTAATTTTAATTCCGCATCGAAATCCAATTTCATTTAATATATCAAATATATTAATTTCTCAATTAATTCCAATTAACCGTTATCTCTCTTTAATTGATATTTTATCCCAGATAAAATATCACCGCAATTAATCCCAGATTAATTTTCTCTCTCATCTAATTAATCCCAGATTAATTAAAAGTGCGAGTCATACGTCATCGGTGAATCTTTGGGAAGCGACCCATGAGATCCTCGGATATGTTGGCAGTAATACGGTCGTCGGACTATCCGAACACGTAAGTACCAAGTACTACGTTTGTACCGATTTACAAGACAAGGTTGGCCTCTAGCAAAACGTCATGCCTACCCAATTCTCCGGAAATATCCTTACAGGAATAAAGGATCTATATCAAGCGTAGTATACCTAGTATCGTGTATGTCGATCCAGTATCGGATGATCACATGCAAGGCTTGGGGCTGGTACAGTGTCTGCCCCGTACGAAGCACATATCGGATAACGAGCAACTAGTCTCCTTAAAATCGGATAATCATGACCAAGTCATATTATCCCGACGGTTACAACCTTATTAGAGAACCAATTCTGTATCCCTACGCTATCATCAACTCCATATGACTGGAGTGACACTTCCATCATGACATCACACCCAACACACTACGATTCTCGATATACCCAGAATTGGCGTACACAGAAACCGGTTAAAGCCCTGGACGACCTCAACCAAAGTATATTAATTGTCGTATGTATTAGCGGTGCAAGTCTCAGGTTAAGACCAAATACACATACCCTGATTTCAGACTTCCATAGACACGTAGTCATACTACCAATGGAATTCCGGGGGGGTCTATCCAGAGCGATGCTGTTTCCCATACCATCGGTGAAACATAACCTCCTATTACACTTGTATGAGTATCATATACCCAAATATACGAGAACTATGTCGTTGTGCCCTCACAGCGCGCACAAGTGTAATACTAGTATTTTACATATTCATCGATGTCCAATCTCGATAATACTCTGACTAGGGATATTTAATGATTTATCCTTCGTGGATTGATACTGTCTCATATCATTCTCAATCCAGGAACAAATCATAAGGACCTCTCATCATTTATATATCTTGGTGATCTAATCACAAATGATAAGAGTGCAATCTCCTTTGTCACATAGTTAATTTGTACAACAACACCGTGATCTGTACAAATAGTGACGCTATGGGTCATAATTGTCCAACAATCTCCCACTTGACCTATAGCCAGTCACTCGAGTGTCTAACACCCAAACTATGTACGGTTTGGCTCAATTGCTAAGAAAGGACTTTCGTCAGTGGATTTTCATGATTATCATCTGATGCGATTTATTCGATCATCACATCGCCGCGATGTATGATCCGAACGAATCAGATGATTATCGAAGTATGTATCTGGATCGTTGATGAGACCATTAATTCTTTAGCATGTGCTGTAGCCTAGCTCAGCTGCTAAAAGAACTATATCTAATCTAATTAGATATTTATCGACCCCAGAAGGCTTCTATTGCTGCCTCAGCTGCAGCAATAACCCGTATTTGTTGTTTATTCGGTAACAGTATCTTGCTTGGAAGATTTCCAGCTCACTGTACCGTTATTCAAAGTGTATAGTACCGTTTGCAACTTTCAGTCGTCTTTATCGGTTGGGAAACTTACAATAGTGATCCCAGTCACTTCAAGTTCTCCATCTCCATAGTATAAGACAGCATCCTTAGTTCTCTCAGAAACTAATGGATGTTCTTAACTTTAATCCAGTGACTATCACATGGATTGACCTGTTTGTGAATCATATGCTCAAAGAGTATGAGACACCAGGTCACGTACATTTTTCAATGTACGATTTCTCGGAGAGTTACATGAAAGCCAAGCTTTCGCCGATTGTTATTTATGGGAATATCATTTCCAAGAAATGACATATTATCATTATTTATAGGATAGCCACTATTAGTGCGCTCCCACTAACCTCATTATACACAAGAATCATTTTCGTTTTGAATTAAATCATAAACCATTATGATTACATCAAAACGACAATTCCAAGAACCTATACTTGCTTCAATCCAAACATGGATCGAATAACCCGCAAACCTTGTTTGCTAGTTAAGGTACGACAAAATAGACAGGATGTTGTAAACATCCTCCAAAAGGTTTCCTTTTCAGGAAAGCGATTTTCCGTAAAGCTATCATATTTCATAAATGAAACACGCAACTTTAGCAAGCATTATCCAAATGGATTTACCGTGGCAACTGATGAGTGGTAAATGTATCACTATTTCCCACTCATTTCAATTAATATTTTGTATAATTTCTTGATTTTTGTGAATATTTTGATGTGTTTTATGTTATTTTGTAGATAAATAAAGTTTCAGGACATTCTGGAGGTAATTTGGAGCAAAACTGTGAAATTTGGCAAAAAGGGTATTTTGGTAATTTTGCACGTCGCGACACTGAAACCCTTGGCGTCCCGACCTCTAACGTGCATCGGGTCAACAAGTCAAAGTATGCCAAGTTTGACTTTGCTAACGTGAGCCCTGCCACGTGTCATCATCACAAGCGATCCGCTAACGTGCTCCGCATGCCACGTGTCAAAAATTCAACGAGCCGAAATTTTTCAGCCGCCTTGCCACGTGTCCGGACGAAATTGTGCCAAGCAAAAAGGGGCTGGCGTCGCGACGCCCAAGGTCTACCGGGGCCTATAAATTCATATCGAATTTTCAGTTTCAAATATACCACTTCCTCTGAAATCTCTTAAATGAATAGGGAGTTCTCTTCTTAGTTTCTTTAAATTTCAGTTTTAATTACGTTTTGTAATAGTAATTATCTTCTATAAATAGTAGTTTTCATTCATCCATGAGGAGCTAACTTCTCCATGCTGAGGTAAAAAGGTAATTCTTTTACTTTTGCTATTTAGATTAATCTCCCTTAAAATATAATATATAAACTATTTAAAACCTGAATTAATAAGGATACCGCCATACTGGTCGGTTGGTTATTTAATTTAATCTGGTTAAACTTGAATTAATGAGGATACCGCCATACTGGACGGTTGGTTTAAGTTTATATTTCTGTTCCGCCTTATGGCTGGTATATTTGAATTTGACTTAATCAGGATACCTCCATTCCGGACGGTTGATTTAAAATATCACAAGATTATAATATTATTTTATGGGAGATATCTAAATAGTGAATAGTAGAAGTTAATTCCTTTTACCTTAGAATTTCTTTTTATTACTTTTCAGTAATTTCATTTTATGTCTTTTAAGTTTATATCAGCTTTAGCTATGTGTTGTAACTAAATTAAATATCTAGGGTTGTGATAAAATCTAATATCACCGGTTTTAAAAAGGGTTAGATTATAGTTTGGGTAATTAAAGAGTTATTTGTTAAGTCATAATCTTAATGCTTTTTATTAACTGGCCATTAATAAAATTGACTAGATAAAACTTAAAATGAACTAGACATAGGGACTTTAAGTTTAAAGACCTTATACTCAACAACCCATGATCTTCTTTAAAGATAGATAAACCTTTAATAGATTTCCTACAGGATAGGAATATACCTGTTAGGCGGGGGTTAATCATAATGGAATTCAATTAATAAATCTAGGTAATTGATTGACATAGACATGATTTAATTCAATTAAACTAGGTATTTGTAAATGACCATCGGAAGAGGCTTTTACATAATTTAATGTTCCAGATTAATAAATCAATAATTTACCCAACTATAATATAACTACTTCACCCTTTAATTTATATTGGAAGAATTCACAACCCTAGATAGTTTTTAATTCTCATTAATCTACTCTCAATTTCTTTCACTTGTTTTAAATTAGAATCATCATCTTTTCAAAACAATCAAACAACTTAGATATTAGTAATCACTTAACCTCATTAAAATAATAGAATAGGTAATAAGTCCTCGTGGGATCGATATCTTTTTATACTACTTGAACGATACGTGCGCTGCGTTATACATGTGTGATTACGCCGGTCAAGTTTTTGGCGCGTTGCCGGGGACTTATTATCTTTATTATTAGTTTGAGGTTAGATACGTTACTTGTATCTAATTTTCTTTTTACTTATTGTTTTCGTTTTATTGTGTTTCAGGTCATCAGATTTATTGAGACGAACCAGAAGCTTTGAACTACGACCGCTTGACCCAGAAATTGAAAGAACCATCAGACAGTTGAGAAGGGAAAAGCGAGAAGGCCAAGAAGTAATTGTTAACATGGAACCTGAACCTTGGAGGTTGAACCACCAATTCCCATTCGAGACAGAACCATTCCGGTGGTAGATGGCCTCATTTCATGTATTGTACTTCCTCACTTACCAGCAAATGCATGTGACATCAAAACTTACATTCAGATGATTCAGCAATCAGTGCAGTTTGGGGGAAAACCAACTGAAGATCCTAATACCCACATCAACAACTTCCTGGAAGTTTACGGCACTTTCAATTACAACCGAGAAGCTGAAGAAGCAATGAGACTGCGTGTTTTTCCATACTCTTTGAAGGACAGAGCTAAAGCTTGGCTACATTAACTTCCAGCTGGTTCCATCACCACTTGGAACACTTTAGCCACCAAATTTCTTGCAAAGTACTTTCCACCAGCCAGAACTGGAAAACTGAGGAATGACATCATATCATTTGTACAACAAGAATAAGAACTCTCTACGAAGCTGGGAAAGGTACAAAGATTACTCCGGAAATGTCCTCACCATGAAATTCCAAAATGGCTTCCAGTCCAAACATTCTATAATGGACTTTCTGGAATAATGAGAACCACAATTGATTGATGCTGCTGCTGGAGGAGCATTGATGGCAAAAGGAGAAGATCAAGCTTGGGACCTAATCGAAGAAATGGCCAACAACAATTCCTTTGGCCAATAGAAAGGAGCATGATTCAACGAATTGCTGGAATTTATGAAGTTGGAGCCAATACAGTATTCAGTGCCAAACTGGATCAGATATGCAAATTCATGGAGACTCTTAGCATGAAAAGCAACATTGGAACCACAAATTCACCATATGGAGAAGCACCAGGACAAAATCAACTTGAAGAAACGGTGAATTATGTCAACAATTTCAACAGATAGGAGAATAATCCATATTCCAACACCTACAATCCAGGGTGGAGGAATCATCACAATTTCTCATGGAGCAACAATTCAGGGCAAAAGAACTATTCACCACATGGATTCCAGCAACGGAATAAAAGCCAGAAGTTTGAAAAAGACGCAAAATTGAAAGATTGGATTACATAGATGTTCAAAAAACAACAAGCAGCATATGATGCTATGTTTCAAAACCAATATGCTTCCATCAAAGCACTGGAGAATCAAATTGGACAACTGGCCAATGCTCAGAGTTACAGACCACCAGGAAATCTTCCCAGCAATACAGAACAAATCCGAGGAACCGAGGGAAGAGCAATGTCAAGCCATCACTTTGAAAAGTGATACTTGTTGGTTTCTATAATATGTCCCAATGAAAGATTAAGCACATACATGAAAATACAACAAAGAATATATATAAACATGAAGTATGGCGGAATCATACTATAATATCTTGTGATGAAGAAAATCAAACCAAGATGGAAGCTCCAAGGTGGATGATTTCGGCGGCCAAGGTGAGAAGATGTAAAGCTCCAAGCTTTGAGTATTCCAAGCTCTATGATGGTTTTCCTATCACCTCTTTTGATCCCTTGAAAGGTGCTAGCCTTGCATGTGAGAAGATGTTCCAAACAACCAACTTTCTTCAAGCTTTTGGCAACCAAAATGAAGAAGATGAAGACCAAAAAAACTGCATGCAGTTTTCGGCCAAGTGAGAGAGAGAGAGAGAGATTTTTCTTTTGTTCTAATTGATTTTGATTACCAAAAATCAATTATATTTATGCCATAATATTTATTAAATAATAATAAATCTATGACACAAGCCATGCAAAGGCTTAGAGTGTCAAACACTCAAATCCATGCATAACATTGAGTGTATTATACACTATCACCATGCAATGCATTATCAATAAATAATACATATAATGACATGTGTCATGTGGGCCCACAAGTTTCCAAATGAAAGTGGGCCCACGTCCACTCACGCGTTCGGGTTCGATATTTCCGAAATACCGAACTTGCGTCGCGACGTTAATTAAATCGAATTTAAAAAAATAATCGCGCCTAGCGAAATTAATATTTACGTCGCTAACGAATTAATTCTAAATCAACTCGTATGCCCGAATTAAAATCTAATTTTAATTTCGCGTAGAAATCGAATTTCAATTATTATATCGAATATAATAATTTATCGATTAATTCCTAATTAATCGTTCTCTCTCTCTCTAAATAAGGCACTTTATCGAGATAGAGAAAGTTTCTCCGCAATTATCCAAGATTAATTAAGTCGAATCAAATATCATAGGTGAATCTTCAGGAAGCGACCCAAGAGATCTCCGGATATGTTGGCAGTAAATACGGTCGTCGGATAATACGGAATACGTACGTACCTCGTACTACGTTCTTACCGATTTACAAGAAGGTTGGCTTCTAGCAAAGCGCCATGCCTACCCAATTCTCCAGAAATATTCTTATAGGAATATAAGATCTATATCAAGCGTAGTATACCGTAGTATTGCGAACATCGATCCAGTATCGGATGATCACATGCTAGGCCTGGGGCTGGAGATGTGTCTGCCCCGTACGAAACATATATCGGAAATCAAGCAACTAGTCTCTTTAAATCGGACAATCCTGACCTGGTCATATTGTCCCGACGGTTGCAACCTTTTATAGAGTACTAGTTCTGTGTCCTGCGTGATCATCACCTCCATATGTCTGAAGCGATACTTCCATCTTGACATCACATCCAGTACACTACGATTCTCGATAAACCCATAAGAGGTGTACACAGAACCGGTTAAGGGTCCCAACCACCAAAACCAAAGTTTACCGATTGTCGCAAGTACTAGCGATGTAAGTCTCAGGTTAAGACCATATACACCTACCCTGATGCGGTCCTCCCATAGACACGCAGACATACTACCAATGGGATTCCGTGGGGTCTATCCAGAGCGAAGCTGTTTTCCGTACCATCGGTAAAACACAACCTCCTATCGCACTTGCATAAGTATCCAATACTTAAATATATGAGAACTATGCCGTTGTGCCCTCACAACGTGCACAAGCAATACTAGTCTATTCCGCATTATCGATGTCCAGTCTCGATAATACTACGGCTAGGGATATTTAATGATTAACCTTCGGGGACTGATACTGTCTCATATCATTCTCAGTCCAGGTACTAATCATATGGACTTTCGCCATTTATAAATCAAAGTAATTAATATTACAAAACGCAAAAGGCAATTTCATTATCACATAGTTAATTTTGTACAATACAATATCATTTACAAACAATGACGCTATGGGACATAATGTCTAACAATTCCCACTTGGCCTATAGCCAGTCACTCAAGCCTCTAATACCCGAACTATTGTATGTGTCGTTCAAAAACTTGCTGAAGAACAGCCTTCGTTGGGTTTCAGAGATCTGCAATGTTGTCATCTGATGTGACCTTCTGACATTTACATCGCCACGATGTATAATCTCCCGAATCAGATGGTAACGTCGAAGAACATGCTTGGACCGTTGATGAGACCTTGGTTCCTTAGCCTGCTATAGCCCCGTTATTGTCACAATACAAGGGAACGGGCTCAGCTGCTAACGGAACTACTCCTAATCCGATTAGGAACTTCGGATCCAAACTGCGTCCTTTGCTGCTTCAGATGCAGCGATGTACTCCGCTTCTTGTGTTGTGAATCGGCAATAGTATCTTGGCTTGGAAGATTTCCAGCTCACTGCTCCGTTATTCAAACAAAAAATGTACCCAGATTGCGACTTGTAGTCATTTGTCGGTTTGGAAACTTGCATCGGTATACCCAGATAACGCAAGTTCTCCACCTTCATAAATTAAGAAAGCATCCTTAGTTCGTTTAAGATACTTAGGATATTCTTAACTGCTATCCAGTGACCTTCGCCTGGATCGGCCTGATAGCGACTGCACATGCTCAAAGCATATGAGACATCAGGTCGTGTACATATCATGGCATACATGATCGATCCGACTGCCGAGGCGAACGGTATCCGACTCATGTGGTCTCTCTCTTCCTGAGTCTTAGGACACATGTCCTTAAGAGAGAGGTACCACGTACCACTGGAACCAATCCCCTCTTGGATTGTTCCATGTTGAATCGCTTCAACACTTTATCAATGTATGTACTCTGGGAGAGTCCAAGCAGCTTTCTAGATCTATCCCGGTAGATCTTTATTCCAAGAATAAAGGCTGCTTCTCCCAGATCTTTCATGGAGAATTTAATGAAAGCCAAGCTTTCACCGACGTTAGCATGGGAATGTCATTGCCTATAAGCAATACGTCGTCGACATAAAGGACAATAAAAGCAAGTGCTCTCCCACTAACCTTCTTGTATACACAAGGGTCATCTGCGTTTTGCACGAAATCATATTCTTTTATGATCTCATCAAAACGCTGATTCCATGACCGTGATGCTTGCTTCAATCCATAAATGGATCGATTTAACTTACAAACCTTGTTTGCAAGTCTAGGTACGATAAAACCGTCAGGCTGTTGCATATAAACATCCTCCAAAAGGTTTCCGTTAAGGAAAGCGGTTTTAACGTCCATCTGCCATATCTCGTAATCGAAATATGCAGCTATTGCAAGCATTATCCGAATGGATTTAATCATGGAAACGGGTGAGAAGGTTTCGTCATAATCAATACCATATTGTTGACGATACCCCTTCGCTACAAGCCTAGCTTTGTACGTTTGTACGTTGCCATCCATGTCGGTCTTCTTCTTGAAGATCCATCTGCATCCAATAGGCTTTACGCCTTCTGGTGCATCAACCAGTGTCCAAACTTGGTTGGCGTACATGGAATCCATCTCGGACTTCATGGCTTCTTGCCATAAAGCGGAATCGATATTTTGTATCGCTTCCTCATACGTAGCCGGTTCATTGTCCTCAATAAGATTAATATCTACATGAGGTGAGATCAGGAACCCATACCTCTTAGGTACTGTTCTGACTCTCTCCGACCTACGCGCGGGTCCTTGTGTATGTGAAGTTGTTGTGGTACAGACTCATCCCGGACGGTCTGTTCTTGTTCCGTCGTTGATTCATTGCCAGGAACAGTATCACTACGATCTTCATCGAGTTCTACTTTCCTCCCACTTACTACTGCATTTAAAAAATCCTTCTCAAGGAAAAATGCTTGTAGAGCAAACAAATACTTTTGTTCTCTTGTGGGTGATAGAAGTAATATCCTTTGGTTTCCCTAGGATATCCTACGAAAAGGCATTTATCAGATTTGGGTTCAAGTTTGGTACTTTCCAAACGTTTAACATATGCCCAGCATCCCCAAATCTTCAGGAAAGAGAAACCTGGTTTCCTTCTGTCCATATCTCATATGGAGTCTGTTCAACAGACTTCGAGGTACCTTATTCAAAATAAGTATAGCACTGTTTAACGCGTCCCCAGAAGGATATTGGTAGCTCAGTGCGACTCATCATTGACCTACCATGTCCAACAAGGTGCGGTTTCTCCGTTTGGACACACCGTTTAATTGCGGTGTTCCAGGAGGAGTCCACTGTGAAAGAATACCATATTCTTTCAAGTAATCTTGAAACTCATAACTTAAGTATTCGCCACCACGGTCCGACGTAATGTCTTAATACTCTTCCTGTTTGTTTCTCCCACTTCGTGTCGAAACTCTTTGAATTTCTCAAAAGTTTCCGACTTGTGTCTCATAAGATACACATAACCGTAACGAGATGCATCATCTGTAAAGGTTACGAAGTAGTGAAATCCACCTCTAGCCTGGCTAGACATGGGCCCGCATACGTCAGTATGAACGAGAGCCAACAGTTCTGTGGCACGTTCACCTTTACCGCTAAAAGGTGATTTAGGCATTTTGCCCAAGACAAGATTCGCAGACGTCATATGAATTGAGATCAAATTCGTCCAAGTACCACCACTCTTCGAAAGTGTGGATATGCGAGTCTTGTTGTGTGTCCTAGACGACAATGCCACATATAAGCTTCATCTTTTAGATACTTTTTTTTGAGCTTTTGTTTGTCATTTTAGGAGATTCATTTATATTCAAAATATAAAGACCGTTATTTGCAACAGCTGTGCAAATTTCTGCTCCATTTTTATATAAATAACACCAGGTTTCTAAATACAAAAGTGTACCCTGCTGGGTTAACAAGGATACAGATAAATATTCGTAGTTTAAACTAGGTACAAAATAACAGTTCAAAAGTTTAAGTACATGCCCTGAGGGCAGTTCTAAAACAAAAGTCCCTACGGCCAAAACAGCAACTGGGTGTTCCGTTTCCGACCCGTAGATCCATCTCCCTGACGCCAGCACCCTGCTATCATGCAGATCCTGCACATCAGTACAAATATGAGCACCACAACCAGAATCAAAAATCCAATTTTTAAAACTAGAAGTATTCATATTTATTCAATAAACAAACATACCAGAGGCGATAGCCTTGCCAGCCTTGATATCCTCCCTCTGCACAATGCTCATTCGGCAGTCACGTTTCCAGTGACCCTCTTGCCGCAGTTGAGGCAGATGTCAGAGATTTGTCCTTTGGCTTCCTATAAGCCACTGTCAACTGCCTTTGCCCTTTTTCTTGAACTTCTTCTTCCTCGCACCTCCAATTGCCTTGGGCCCACCCCTTGGCGCATGAGAGGTCGATGCAAAATGCGCCTCGCGCTTGCTCCCCTTTAGGAGTTCCCTTTCGGACTCCTTCAGTACGGATAACAGCTCTCCAAGAGTGTCATTTGTATCCATCAAATTGTAGTTGATGATGATTTGTTTCCAAGTATCAGGAAGTGACTGCAAGATCATATCTATAGTCAGCTCAGCCTCCAAGACTATGCCCATATTGGCCAACTCATCAATATCGGCGATCATTTGAGTCCCGTGGGCTTCAACTGATGCGCCGTCTGTCATCCGGAGCGGAAGAGTTTCCCTTACTAGCTCGTACCTCTTCATCCGCTTATTGGTTGCGGTGAAGATCACGCAATCTTGCCATCATGTTATAGGGATCCAAGTCCCTGTACTGGCGTCTGAAATGCTGGGTCATTGCAGCTAGCATAACTGACTGAGCTTGGTCACAATCGTCACTATGAGTCTTCATAACTCTAAGCTCCAGTGGCTCAGTGGGTTAGGCGGGAGAGGTCTCTGAATAGTATACAGTATCCTCTCAGCCCCAAGCACTATCTTGAGGTTCTTCCCAGTCGGCAAAGTTTGTCCTTTGAAGACATTATCACCCATGATTATGTCGCGGATATTACCCTTGCCAGTCATCTTGACAAACTATAGTCCAACTATAAAGTCAACGATGTTATGGGTACAGTCAAACTGTTACAAATAAAATAACAATATATTAGTCCAACTAATTATTAAAATATTGACGAAATAATTTTGAAAGATGCGTAAGGCTAAGTATCTGAACGAAATTGCAAATTCAATAATAGCCTCCCACTATTCTTCAAGTTTCTAACCCTCTGTAGAGAACTCGGGAAATCGAATTTTCCTAGTGGGCTAGGATCCCGTTAAATAACACACAACCTTGACTTTGGCCAATAAAAATGTATGCTATTTAACTTAGGTAGATCTCCATGATCAATTGGATCTCATCCAATTCCTAGATCCGGTTATAGTGGACATCCAAGTCCGAAACATATGTATAATGCCAATGTAAACCATTACATTTTCCTAACCATATCCTCCGAATCATCTAGGCCTTGGCTTTGGCCAAAAACAAACCTAATGGATTCCAGTTAAGCGGAACCCATTGACGAGGAAAGTTTTATAATCAATGTCGTTGGACAAAAAGTGATCTTGACTTTGGCCAATAAAAATCACGATTTGGACAAGACACCGATATGCAACAAACTCTCATGATTCAAGTACATCCTTGATTGACAAAGGTCTTGACTTTGGTCAAAAAAAAACAAACCAATGCCAACTTCGGATCTTGAACAAGAACCATTCAATGGAAGGATATTCGCTTAATATAAATTGAGGGATTTTCGCGTAATGGCAACCAATTTATTTATCTTTGTTAGGTCTCCACATCAGCATACACCCCTAAGCATGCTTCTAAAACATCATAAAGCGCGTAAAGTAAAATAGTGATATGCGGATGGATATAAATAAACAACTTGTTCCTAGAACAAAATCACTCCCTTTCCTCTCCCCGCTAGCACTATTCTACTACTACCCAATTACATAATACAATAAGAGAAACCTCATTTAAATGAGGGGATTAGGTGAGAAGAGATACAAAGAGATAAAGAGATAAGGCTGGACACGCAGGTCCAATTAATTAAAGTGTAATACCAAGATTAATAATTAAACCAAATATTTCAAAAATACCCATTTAATTTATTAATCATGTATTGTTCAAATAAATGTCCAACATTATTTTAACAAAAATCAACTCCTTTACATGTCCTTGTACATTCGGCCAAGGTGAGTTTTTTTGTGTCGATTGTTTTTCAATCCGATTGAATTACTAATCTAACGTCCCGTACACGTTCTAAGTCATCCAATGATCAACACAAAAAACACAATCCACTCCAAGTAGCAACACATTCGGCCAAGGCATGAATTTGGGGAAAAAATCATCCAATGCATTTATTCAAAAATTGATTCCATGTACATCAGTCTATATAACATGCAAGCATTCTTATTAATCAAATTTCACAAGAGCAACATGCTTCAATCAATTTCTTCACACCATTCGGCCAAGAGGTAAATTTTTGGGGAAAAATCATCCAAGTATTTTTCATAAAAATTGATTCCATGTAAAATCATTTATATACATGCAAGCATACTCTTCATCAAATTTCACAAGAACATGCTTCAACCAATTTTATCAAATTTTAACCTAAAGTATTTCATGCTTAACATAGCTCCATGATACCATTGTTGGTTTTTATAATATGTTCCCAAGGAAAGATTAAGCATACATGAAATACAACAAAGAATAGATATAAACATGAAGTATGGCGGAATCATACTTACAATATCTTGTGATGAAGAAAATCAAACCCAAGATGGAAGCTCCAAGGTGGATGATTTTCGGCCAAGGTGAGAAGATGTGGAAAGCTCCAAGCTTTGAGTATCCAAGCTCTATGATGGTTTCCCTATCACCCGCGTTGGATCCCTTGATTGAAAGGTGCTTAGCCTGTGAATGTGAGAGATGTTCCAAACAACACACTTTCTTCAAGCTTTTGGCAAACCAAAATGAAGAAGATGAAGACCAAAAAACTGCATGCATTTTCGGCCAAGGAGAGAGAGAAGAGAGGATTTTCTTTTTTTTCTAATTGATTTTTGATACCAAAATCAATTATATTTATTGCCATAATATTTATTAAATAATAATAAATCTATGACACAAGCCATGCAAAGGCTCTAGAGTGTCAAACACTCAAATTCCATGCATAACATTTGAGTGTATTATACACTATCACCATGCAAGCATTATCAATAAAAATAATACATATAATGACATGTGTCATGTGGGCCCTACACATTTCCAAATGAAAGTGGGCCCACGTCCACTCACGCGTTCGGGTTCGATATTTCCGAAATACCGAACTTGCGTCGCGACGTTAATTAAATCGAATTTAAATAAATAATCGCGCCTAGCGAAATTATTATTTACGTCGCTAACGAATTAATTCTAAATCAACTCGTATGCCCGAATTAAAATCTAATTTTAATTTCGCGTCGAAATCGAATTTCAATTATTATATCGAATATAATAATTTTATCGATTAATTCCTAATTAATCGTTCTCTCTCTCTCTCTAAATAAGGCACTTTATTCGAAATAAAGTTTCTCCGCAATTAATCCAAGATTAATTAAGTCCGAATCAAATATCATAGGTGAATCTTCAGGAAGCGACCCAAGAGATCTCCGGATATTTGGCAGTAAATACGGTCGTCGGATAATCCGAATACGTACGTACCTCGTACTACGTTCTTACCGATTTACAAGATAAGGTTGGCTTCTAGCAAAGCGCCATGCCTACCCAATTCTCCAGAAATATTCTTATAGGAATATAAGATCTATATCAAGCGTAGTATACCGTAGTATTGCGTACATCGATCCAGTATCGGATGATCACATGCTAGGCCTGGGGCTGGAGATGTGTCTGCCCCGTACGAAACATATATCGGACATCAAGTAACTAGTCTCTTTAAATCGGACAATCCTGACCTGGTCATATTGTCCCGACGGTTGCAACCTTTTATAGAGTACTAGTTCTGTGTCCTGCGTGATCATCACCTCCATATGTCTGAAGCGATACTTCTATCTTGACATCACATCCAGTACACTACGATTCTCGATAAACCCAGAAGAGGTGTACACAGAACCGGTTAAGGTTCCCAACCACCAAAACCAAAGTTTACCGATTGTCGCAAGTACTAGCGATGTAAGTCTCAGGTTAAGACCATATACACCTACCCTGATGCGGCCTCCCATAGACACGCAGACATACTACCAATGGGATTCCGCGGGGTCTATCCAGAGCGAAGCTGTTTTCCGTACCATCGGTAAAACACAACCTCCTATCGCACTTGCATAAGTATCCAATACTTAAATATATGAGAACTATGCCGTTGTGCCCTCACAACGTGCACAAGCGCAATACTAGTCTATTCCGCATTATCGATGTCCAGTCTCGATAATACTACGGCTAGGGATATTTAATGATTAAACCTTCGGGGACTGATACTGTCTCATATCATTCTCAGTCCAGTACTAATCATATGGACTTTCGCCATTTATAAAAAAAGTAATTAATATTACAAAAAACGGCAAAAGGCAATTTCATTATCACATAGTTAATTTTGTACAATAATACAATATCATTTACAAACAGTGACGCTATGGGACATAATGTCTAACAGTACTGAAATCAACAAAGATGTTGGAATCAATGCAACTGTTGAAGATGTTCCAAAAGAAACAGAGAAACAGATGGAGGAAAAAGAAGCAAATGAAAAAGAAGCAAATGAAAATGAACAGATCACTCCACCTCCACCTTTTCCTCAGTGTCTTCAGAAAACCAAACTGGACAAGCAGTTTGCTCGATTCTTGGAGGTTTTCAAAAAGCTGCACATCAACATTCCATTTGCTTAAGCCTTGGAACAAATGCCCAGCTATTTAAAATTCATGAAAGATATTCTTTCACAAAAACGGAGATTGGGAGATTACGAGACAGTAGCATTGACGGAAGAATGCAGCGCCATCATTCAGAAGAAGCTTCCCCCAAAGTTGAAAGATCCTGGCAGTTTCACCATACCTTGCACCATAGGAGAACATGATTTCGGTAAGGCTTTATGTGATTTAGGTGCGACTATTAACTTGATGCCTTTTTCTATTTTCAGGAAATTACAGATTGGAGAAACAATGCCCACTTCAGTCTCTCTACAACTTGCTGATAGAACGCTCGTATTTCCAAGAGGCGTAGTTGAAAATGTGCTGGTCAAGGTTGACAAATTCATTTTCCCAGCAGATTTTATTGTCCTTGATATGGAGGAAGACACAGACGTGCCAATCATCCTCGGGAGACCGTTCTTGGCTACAGGTCGAACCATTATTGATGTACAAAAAGGATAATTAACCATGAGGGTACATGACAAAGAAGTAACATTCAATGTTTTCAAGGCCATGAATTTCCCAGATGATGAAAAGAATGAGGAATGTTTCAGACTTGATGTGATACACAGTACCATTCAGAACTCCAATGCAATGCAAAGTTCTACTGACAAACTTAAAACATATCAATTGTCTGTGGAGCCTGAAGATAAAGCGTCTTTTGCACTAAAAAAGCCAATTCTTGCACTACAAGCAACAGAAGAGAAAAATTTCCACCAGCTCAATGAATTGGAGGAATTTCACAATCAGCCTTTTGAGGATGCCAAATTGTACAAAGGAAAGGCCAAGAAGAGACAAGATGAGAAGTTAGTGCGCATACAACTGGAACCAGGGCAAAAGGTACTGTTAAACAAATCAAGGGTGAAATTCTTCCCATGGAAGCCAAAATCTCGGTGGTCAGGTCCATTTGTGATCACCAAGATTTTACCAGACAGAGCCGTTGAGATACATGATCCTGACTCCAATAAAACTTTCAAAGTTAAAAACAAGCATGTCAAGCACTACTGGGGAGAACCGTTGGAGCGACAAACAGAAAGTGTCACACTTTCAGATCCAGCCTAACGTTCAAAAAGTCAAGTCTAGCTGATGACCATTAAACTTAGCGCTAGCAGAGAGGCAACCCATGTAATTTTTGTATATATTGCAATTTGGTATGATTTAATTTTGTGTGTTTAGTTTTTTGCAGATTAAGACATTTCAAGATGGAAGAAGCTCTCGCAAATCTTCACAAGCAATTTCCTTCTCTCCCTCAAAAATCTCTAATGAAAGTTTACAAAGCTCGCTTGGAACGGATAAGACTACTGATGATCAAAGGTATTCCTACTGATATTTTTTGGGTAATCGAAGCACGAGTCCGTTTAGCAGGTGAGTATTCTGAGACTTGAAGTTCTTATTTACCTGTTTTTGGAAGAAGCACATATGCAAGAAACGTAGAGCTAAGCAAATGGTGTTTGTTACAAATGTGGGCGTTGGAATTGCAATACTCGTTGTCGTTATTTAGGAATGGTGTCTGATAATCGCGAAGACAAAATCAAATTCATTAGGGATGGCTTGAGTAAGGAGTCTGTAGATGATATATCTTCGACTCTTGAGACGCATCCCAGTGGATATGTTCACATAGCCTTTCACAGATTACACACACAATTCCAAAAAGAAAGACAACAGTTAGTCTTGGGAATCTGACTCAAAAAGACCCTGTTTGCCAATTTATAAGAAAATTGGATGGGAAGCTTGTCCCTGACGCATAGATGTCAATCAAGTCGTTACTTTTCTTGTACATATTATATCTCTTTGTCTTTTCCTAATAATTTTAATTTATTTTGTTGTTTTCTTTTATTTTCTCCGACAGGATCCAGACCTTTTTGACTATCAAGATTTATTTTACTATTTTGCTACTAATCGTCCTATGGAAGATACTTGTGCCATTTTTACTCACCCTTTTTCAGGTATTATAAATTCAACTCATCATTGCACTTTTGAAGACATCCAGAGTAAAATATGGAAGCCACTTCAAGAAGACGAGTTGAAAACATCTGTGTGTTTTGCGGTAGTAGTGTTGGTACTAAACCACAATATGTAGAAGCAGCACATGAATTGGGTCGAGTCTTAGCTGCAAGTAATATGCACTTAATAAATGGCGGAGGCAATCTTGGACTTATGGGGATCGTTTCAAAATCCGTACAGGAATGAGGCAGTCATGTTTTGGGAATCATCCCAAAACCCTTGGCAGAAGCAAATCTGATTGAATCATTAAATGGAGAGGAACTAATCGTGCCAGGTATGTCTGAACGACTGGTAGAAATGATTAACCGTGCTGATGCTTTTCTTGCTTTGCCAGGTGGCTTAGGTACATTGAAGGAAATTTTTATAGTGTTATCTTGGGCAAACTTGAACATAGACCAGAAACCAATTGGGCTGTTTAATGTTGAAGGATTTTATGATTTTCTTTGTGTGTTTCTTGATGATGCTCGGAGAAATGGGTTCGTGTCAAAACCTATGAAATAACTACTATTTACTGCCAGAACTGCTCCAGATCTAATTGACCAACTCTTAGCCTATGAACCACAAGTTGACCCTGTTCTTTCAAAGATAAATTGGTCCGAGAATGATCGTGGTAAGAGGCGTCGGATTAATCTGGATCTTACCTTTAAATTTCCTGTAGAATTTCAGCTAACAAGGTATTATCTTCTAAACTCTTCTTCTACTATTTAGGGAGTAGGTGATGGTTTGCTGTCTTCCTTCACTCACTACCTTTCTATAAGGAAAAGCTGTGAAGGCACCTAGATAATCATTCACCTGTAGCTCATTGTGATAGACTTAGTTGGAGGACTCGTTGTTTATTCTTGACACCAAGCGATAAGAGCCTAAGAGGCTTGGGTACTTAAGTGAGCCTCGCTCCACCCTCCTTCTGGGGAATCTACAACGGGAAATCTACCTTGTCTTTAGTTTGTGTGTTGTTTTTATTTTTAGTCCAAAATTTTTCGAAAAACACAAAAAAATTTGAAAATTTTTCTAAAATTACAAAAATATTTTGCATTTTTATTTGACTAATCAAGGTGAAATTGGTAAGAAATAGCTGAGTAAGGAATTCTCACTCCTGATACGTATTTCAAACCCATTTTTCAAAACAAGTTAATTTTTGTTTATTTCCTTTTGAATTATTTAATTTGTAAATTCTCCATAAAACTGACTTAAATGAATCTTCATATACTTAGTTGGCAGATATTATCAACATACATGGTAACATACGGACATAGGATAAAATTGAAAAGATTGTAATATTCAGTGCTACAGTTTAATTGGAGAAGCATCTCAAAAAAAGTGATGGAATAAAAATAATACATCTGAGATCCGAGTTATTAAGTCTGTAAAGGTGTTTTAACACCTAGTGCCCTAAAACCAACTGGTTTGGGAGTCACTGGCCCAAAGCTCGCTACATGGATCAAAAAGATGATAGAAAATAAATATATATATCTGAAGTCTGAGTAATTAAATCTGTATGGGTGTTTTAACATCTGGTGCCCTAAAGCCAACTGGTTTGGGAGCCACCGACCTAAAGCTCGCTACATAGACGAAGGTATTGTATATAAATAAAAAGTCAAAATAGAGAAAAAATCAAAGAAAAAATCAGAAAAATCAGAAAAATTATTCCATTGCTACAAAAAAGGTGTGAATTCTGATAAACTTTAGGACAAAAATATTACTCTCTTATCAAACTACACTTATGACTGTTGTGGGCAAAAATGAGTTATTCAATATTTTGTTGGCTGTGTATATGGAGAATGGTAAATATAAATCGGAGAATTTACTTATTCAGTAATTTAGAATGAAATAAAACAACTAATAACTTGGAGTAGAAGTTTCACCTGATTAGTTACTAACTTCTTTATTCTCTTTTCTCTTGTCTTTTTGCTTTTGTGTGCATTAGTTTCGCTACCTTTTTACTTTTATAAAATGTTTGTGGGTATCATTGCTCTAAACCTTCACGAGACTATAACTCGTCCACTAGGGACACCTAGGGGTTTAAAGGCTTGTTGCATATGCTAAATGCAACCGTGATCCCTACGAAAGTGGCTTAAAATTTATTATGTTATTTTGCTCGAGGACTGATGAGTGGTATTTATATCACTATTTCTCACTCATTTGACCTAATGTTTTGTATTGTTTCTCGAGATTTATGAACGTTTTGATGTGTTTTGTTTTTATTTTGCAGATAAATAAAGTTTGATAGTACTACTGGAGGCAATTTGGGGCAAAACCGGACAAAAATGCGTCAGCAGGGATATTTTTGGTCTTTTGCGCATCGCGACGCCCGACCTTCAGATTGCGCGCCTCGTGTGCGCCGAATCTGCTAACGTGCGCCGGGTCAACGGTCAACAATTTGAGAAGTTTGACTTTGCTAAATTGCGCCGTGACACGTGTCACCACCACAGAAGATCCACTAACGTGCGCACGACACATCATCATGACGTCATCACAATTATTGAGTTATCATGAAGTTCCATGTCATCAATGACGTCAGCTTCATAATTGAGTTCCAGCCGCCATTCCACGTGTCGACCTTATCCTCTTATCCGAATCGCTACGTGTTAAGCTGTCCTTGTGCCACGTCTCACTATTCCACAGCGTCGCGACGCTGGAGCCTTCAGCGTCGCGTCGCTAGAAACCGAATTTTTTGCCTATAAATAGAGCGTGAAATTTCAGATTTCAGTGTACCTTCCTCTCTCTTCAATTCTTTCTAAAGAGAGAGTTTCTCTCTCTAGATTCTTTAGTTTTTTAGTTTTTTTAATTTTAGTTTTGTAAATAATTTTAATTACGTTTTGTATAATAGTAATTTAATTTTTACTTTTACAGTTTTTACTATTCACCATGAATAGGTAACATCCCCAGCTAGGGTGAAAGGTAATTCTTTTACTGTTACTATTTAGATTAATCTCCCTTAAAAATAATATATTCACTATTTAAAATACTGACTTAAAAAGGATACCGCTATATTGGTCGGTTGGTAATTAATTTTAATCTGGTTTAAACCTGATTAATCAAGGATACCGCCAGATTGGTCGGTTGGTAATTTAATTTTGGTTCCGCCTTTATGGCTGGTTGGACTTAATTTGACTTAATCTAGATACCGCCAGATTGGTCGGTTGGTAATATTATCACAAGTTTATATATTATTTTATGGGAGATATCTAAATTAATAGTAGTAAAAGTAATTCCTTTTACCTTAGCATTTTATTGTATTTTACTTTTCAGTATTTTTACTTTATGTCTTTTACTTTTTATGTTTTTACTAGTCCTAGTTATGTGTTAGTTACCTGGGGTTGTGATGACTTTTAATATCACCGGTTTATAAAGGATTATTTTATAGTTTGGATAATTTAAAGGTTTATTTATTAAGTCTTAAGCTTAATGCTTCTTGTTGTCTGATCACCAATAAGATTGATGTGGTAAATCTAAAATGAACTAGACATAGGGATTTTAGGTTTCAAGCCTTAGACTTAATAGCCCACGATCTTCCTTGAGGATAGATAACCCTTTAATAATTTCCTTACAGGATAGGAATATACCTGTCGGGCGGGGGTAGCCATAATTGGAACTTAAACTTAATGAATCCAGATAATTTTGGGTGATATATAAAATATGGTTCAATTGTGTTAAACTGGGTATTTTTGTCTGACCATCGACAGAGGCTTACACATAATTTAGTGTTCCAGGTTATAATCAATATATTACCCAACTTTAAGATAACCACTTCATCTTTAAAATGATATTAAAAGAAATCACAACCTTAGATCTTTGTGTCTTTTATTTTCCTTAGTATTTACTTTTATCTTTTTATTTATTTATTTAGCAAATCTACAATCAACCAAATCAATCAAGCAATCAATTCCAATCTCCCTTTAATTAGATATTTGTAAATAAATAGATTCAATAATTAATAACAACAGTAGGAATTAAGTCCTCGTGGGATCGATATTTTTATACTACTTGAACGATACGTGCGCTTGCGTTACGTGTGGTGTTTACGCCGGTCAAGGACTAGCAAAATGTTAGGTTTGGGGGTGTGATGAGTGGTAAATGTATCACTATTTCCCACTCATTTAACTTAATATTTTGTATAGTTTCTTGAGTTTTGCGAATATTTTGATGTGTTTTGTGTTATTTTGTAGATAAATAAAGTTTCAGGACATTCTGGAGGTAATTTGGAGCAAAACTGTGAAATTTGGTAAAAATGGTATTTTGGTAAATTTGCGCATCGCGACACTGAAACCTTTGGCGTCCCGGCCTCTAACGTGCGCCGGAGACTGCTAACGTGCACCGGGTCAACAAGTCAAAGTATGCCAAGTTTGACTTTGCTAACGTAAGCCGTGCCACATGTCATCATCACAAGCGATCCGCTAACGTGCGCCGCGTGCCACTTGTCAAAAATACAACGAGCCGAAATTTTTCAGCCGCCTTGCCACGTGTCAAAAATTCAACGAGCCGAAATTTTTCAGCCGCCTTGCCACGTGTCCGGACGAAATTGTGCCAAGTAAAAAGGGGCTGGCGTCGCGACGTCCAAGGTCTACCGGGGCCTATAAATTCAGATCGAATTTTCAGTTTCAAATGTACCACTTCCTCTGAAATCTCTTATATGAATAAGGAGTTCTCTTCTTAGTTTCTTTAAATTTCAGTTTTAATTACGTTTTGTAATAGTAATTCTCTTCTATAAATAGTAGTTTTCATTCATCCATGAGGAGCTAACTTCTCCATGCTGAGGTAAAAAGGTAATTCTTTTACTTTTGCTATTTAGATTAATCTCCCTTAAAATATAATATATAAACTATTTAAAACCTGAATTAATAAAGGATATCGCCATAATGGTCGATTGGTTATTTAATTTAATCTTGTTAAACCTGACTTAATGAGGATACCGCCATACTGGACGGTTGGTTTAAGTTTATACTTATGTTCCGCCTTATGGCTGGTATATTTGAATTTGACTTAATCAGGATACCGCCATTCCGGACGGTTGATTTAAAATATCACAAGATTATATATATTATTTTATCGGAGATATCTAAATAGTGAATAGTAGAAGTTAATTCATTTTACCTTAGCATTTCTTTTTATTACTTTTCAGTAATTTCATTTTATGTCTTTTAAGTTTATATCAGCTTTAGCTATGTGTTGTAACTAAATTAAATATCTAGGGTTGTGATAAAATCTAATATCACCGGTTTTAAAAAGGGTTAGATTATAGTTTGGGTAATTAAAGAGTTATTTGTTAAGTCATAATCTTAATGCTTTTTATTAACTGGCTATTAATAAAATTGACTAGATAAAACTTAAAATGAACTAGACATAGGGACTTTAAGTTTAAAGACCTTATACTCAACAACCCACGATCTTCTTTAAGGATAGATAAACCTTTAATAGATTTCCTTACAGGATAGGAATATACCTGTTAGGCGGGGGTAATCATAATTGGAATTCAATCATAATGAATCTAGGTAATTTGATTGACATAGACATATGATTCAATTCAATTAAACTAGGTATTTGTAAATGACCATCAGAAGAGGCTTTTACATAATTTAATGTTCCAGATTAATAAATCAATATTTTACCCAACTATAATATAACTACTTCATCCTTTAATTTATATTGGAAGAATTCACAACCCTAGATAGTTTTAATTCTTATTAATCTACTCTCAATTTCTTTCACTTGTTGTAAATTTAGAATCATCATCTTTTCAAAACAATCAAACAACTTAGATATTAGTAATCACTTAACCTCATTAAAATAATATAATAGGTAATATGTCCTCGTGGGATCGATATCTTTTTATATTACTTGAACGATACGTGCGCTTGCGTTATACGTGTGTGATTACGCCGGTCAGCAACAGGTAAAAGGTTGAATCGAAATCAACATAATGTTGATAGCGATACATTTCCGCTAAAAGCCTAGCTTTATACGTTGGTATGTTGCCATCCATGTACGTCTTCCTTGAAGACTTGTATAGTACTATTAGGCAAAAAGCCTTGCGGTACATAACCTAGTATCCAAACTTGGTTGATATACATGGAATCCAATTCGTACTCATGGAAGTTTTCCATGATAGGGAGTCGATACCTTGTATCACTTCCTCTTACGTAGTCAGTTGGTATACCTCAATAAGATTGACATCTTAATGAGGTGAGATCAGAAACCCATACCCCATGTTGTTTTCTGACTTTCTCTGACATACGTGGTTCTTGTGTATTTGAAGATTAATGGTAATAGTTTCATCCTTGATGAACTATTTGTGTTCCATTAGGAATCGGTGCCTAGAATAGTATTACTCCGATTTTCATCGAGTTTTACTGTCCTCCCACTCACCACTACATATCGGTATTCCTCTTAGGAAAACCGCATGGTGAGCAACAATCTAATTGTTCTCTGGTGAGATGTATAAGTACAATACTTATGGTATCCCTAGGATAACCTACAATTGGCACTTATCCAATTTGGGTTTTAGTTTGGTATCATCCAAACATATGCCCAGCATACCCAAATATTCAGGAATGTGAAACCCAGTTTCTTTCCTGTTCATATATAATATGAAATTTGTCAAACAGATATTATGGAACCTTATTCTAAATAATTTATTGCACTGTTAATGCTTATCCGTTGAAGGAAATGGTAGCTCAGAGCGACTAGTGATTAACCTTATCATGTCCAACAAAATTGGGTTACTCGGTTCGGACACACGGTCACTTTGACGTGTTCCAGGAGGAGTCCTCATTGAAAGAATACTATACTCTTTCAAGTATTTTAGAAACTTATTGCTTAAGTATTTTCCATTACGGTCTTACCGTCACGGTATAATACTATAGCCGATCTGTATGTCTATTTCGTGTCGAAACTATAAAAGTTTCCGATTTGTGTTCTTCAAAAGAAACACATAACCATAACGCGATGCCACATCCATATAGGTCACGAAATATTCATATCCACCTCTAGCCTAGGTAGACATGGACCCACTTGCTTCACTATGAACTAAGGCTAACAGATCGGTGGCATTTACACTTTTACCAAGTAAAGGTGTTCTAGGCACAGTGCCCGATAAACTAGATTCGTAGACTTTATTTGAATGGAAACAAATCAGTCCTAGTACACACTCTTTGAAAGTGTGGATATACGATTCTTGTTTAAATTGTGTCCCAGACAACAATGCCACAATATGTTTCTTCTGATCAAATCAGTTTGAGCTATTTGTTTGTCATGTTATATGTTTGAGATTTATTTATATTCAAAATATAAATTCTGTTATTTCACATCAAATGTGTTTATCTCAATATCATCTTTATATAATAAAACACTTTAGTGTTCTAGAATATAAAGGTTCACCCGTAGTGGGTTAAACACTGATATAGAGATAATGTATCTAGTCAAACTAGTTACATTATAACAGTTTCCAAATTTAGGTACACACCCGAGGGTAGTTCCTAAACTTAGGTATCTCGGTTAAAACAACGACTTACGTCCCGTTTCCAATCCGCAGATGAATCTCAATTGAAGTCAGTATCCTGTTCAAAACAGATTCTGAACATCAATACATATATTTTATGTATCACACTAAGTATTTAAAATCTAATTTCAATACTAGTAATGAATACATATATGACAAACATATTAGAAGTCAGAGCCTTGCTCGTCTTCAATTCCTTCATGTCTGCTTTGTCCAAACGGCAGTCACGCTTCCGCGATCCCGTTTGCCACATTTAGGCAGATATTTTGGGATATGTCATTTATTTTCCCAGAAGATTATAATGATTTTGCCTTTGCCCTTTTCCATATTCCAGAAGCCTTTGGCCAAGCCTCGGGTTTCTAGAATATCGAAGTAGGGTGCGCCTCGCGCTACTTGCCTAATTGCAATGTTTGACTTTATCTCCTTGAGAATAGTCATTAATTCTCCAAGAATTATTAATGCAATTTTAGTACTTCTAAAATATAAGTTAATAGATTTATGAAGATCCTTCAATTTCATTATCATACTTTAAGGATCTAATCCTTAGTTCTGATTCAGAAATTAAGGAGTATACTGCGACAAGCTTAATGGATTAAGTACTAAAGTTGTCATTACATGAATATTCCAAATATCATGCTCAACTGTTTGCTTAACTCCTGGCTTAGGCTTAATATATTATTTTATCAAATAAAATAACTTATTAATTTCCAGGACCATCCTGAAATTTTATTCCCAATTTTGAAAATTAAAACATTTAAATACATTTTCCCTATGATTATGTTTTAAATGCTAATCTTTCAATTATCACTTGATTTTAGTAGTCCAACTATTTAATCAATGATTAAGGTACTATTAAATATAATGATTATTACAGTCCAACTATTTTAATCAACTATACTTTAATTAAATCAAATATATTGATTATTATAATCCAATTATATAATCAAATATAAATGAATAGCTTGAATATGGTCCAACTATTTATTAAAAACAATAATTTAAATATTAGTCCAACTAACATTTCATTATTTGACGAGTGATATTGTTTGAGCGCGTATGGCGAGTAATTGAACGAATATTGCAAATTCAATTCTTGCCTCCCACTATTTTTCGGCGAGCCTCTAACCCTCTGTCGAGTACTCGGGAAACCATGTTTCCTAGTGGGCTAGGATCCCGTTAAATATCACACAATCTTGACTTTGGCCAACAAATTGTATGATAATTAACTAGGTAGATCTCTAAGATCAATTTGATCCAATCCAATTCATAGATCCGGTAGGGGGACATCTAAGTCCGAAACATATATCTTATATATGTCAATACATCCAATGTATTACCTAACCTTTTTCCTCTGAATCAACTAAGCCTTGGCTTTGGCACAACAAACTTGGTGATCCCAGTCAAGCGCGACTCATTAACCATGGAAAGCTTCGTAATCAATGTCGATGGACAAGATGTGGTCTTGACTTTGGCCAACAAACCACAACTTGGACAAGACACTGATATGGAACAAAGCCTTCGTGATTCAAACACATCCTCGACAGACAAAGGCCTTGACTTTGGCCAACAAACCAATGCCGTCTCGGATCTTGAGTGAGAATCACTCAATGGAAGGAAAGACGCTTAATATTAAACGAGGGTTTTTGCGTGCAAATTGGCAACCAATTTATTATCTTTATTAAGGTCTCATCATCATATACCCTTAAACATGCATTCTAAGTACATAATAAAGCGCATATGAAAATAAATAATAGTGATATGCGGATGGATACTTTACATAATGATCCTAGATCAAATCTCTTCTTTTCTCTCTCCCGCTAGCACATGTATTACTTCTACCCGTTACACTACACTTCTAAAGAAACCTCATTTACATTGAGGGGAATAGGTGAGAAGAGAATACAAAGAAATGAGAGGTAATAAGGCTGAAGGCGCAGGTCTAATTAATAAATCAAATTTATTACAACAATTTCTAAAATTGTCCCACTCATCTAATATCCATCTGATATACATTATTCATGCATCGCAACCATGTATTCACTCAAGCATGTTATCAATCAATCTAATCAAATTATTTAATCTGATAATTAGTGATCATCCAATGTTCAAACAACGATTTGATTTTATTCGAGTCAAACTCATTTTACGAACAAGTACATAAAGTACGAATTCTCGAATTAAATTAAACTACATAATTAAATCCAATTTAACATGCATTTAATTCTAATTCACTATTTAATTCTAAATTAAATAACACACTTTATTTATTAACCTTTTACGACTTAAATTCCAAATTTAATCGTTTCGGGTCTCAAAGCCCGATTAACGTCCAACGTCAATTTAATTAAAGTCCAATGGGCTCTTAATTAATTTCTTGAGACGTGGACTTTTGGTCAACTCGGGTCAAACCCATAACCAAAGTCCAATCCGGGATTTACCCCATAAGCCTAAAATCAATTTTGGCCCATTAGGCCCAATTAAATTACAAAGGTCCATTAAGTCACATTTGGGCTTTATGGAAGTGGTTTTGGGCCCAATTGGATCCAATCCATTTGGCCTAAACCCAACTTTTTACAACAAAGCCCATTAAGCCCAATAACAACACAACAAGCCCAAATCCAATTTAAGGCCCAATTAATTATATTACAAAAAATCCATTTTCATAATCTAATTAATCAAAGTGCATTAACATAATTAATCACCCAAATCATTATTTCCAAAACACAAATTAGGCTAATTAATCATGCTCATCTACATCAATTAGTGTCCAACAAAAATTAACAAAAATCAAACCCAAATACATGCTTATCGTTCTCGGCTTTGGAAGGGAAATTATGTCCGATTCGGTTTCAATCCGATTAAATCCACAATCGACATTAAATCACATTCCTGATTGATTCCAACTCATCCAATGAATCAAAAAACAAAAAATCACCAAGAACACATAGAGCATTATTTTAGGCCAGGCTCAAAAAATTGGGGAAATTTGTTCCAAACAAGATTTCTTCAAATTGATCAAATCAATCCTCAATAAAAACATATTTAAACATACTCATTCATCCAATTTCAAAAATCATGCTCAAACACATTTTTACCCAAATTTTAACCCTATGTCAAATTTCAAGCTTTTACTCGCTCTTATACCATTGTTGGGAAATCTCTAAGTCTCGAGGATCGAATAAAGCAATGAAATAAATGCGAATATAATCACGGAGTTTTGGAATACTCACATCGATCGGTTGAGTGACGCTACGATGAACAAAAATCTGATTTCTGCCTCTTGGACTGCTCGGCAGTGAGCTCACTGGTCTACTCCATTTTGGTGTCCATTGATGCTCCTTGAACAAGCTCCAAGCTTCGTCAAACGAATCCCGACTCATGGTGTGAACTTCTCTATCACCTTCGCATGTCTCTCGGAGTGCAAGCTCTCTTGATTTTTGCCGCAAAAACCAAGCATTTTGCTTCCCTTTTCCTTCACTGCTCACGGTAGTTCACTGCCTGAACCAGAAGAAAAATAAGCCCCAAGGGCGTGTGAGATGAAGAGAGTTGAGGAGAGAGAGAGATAAATGTGTTAATGATTTTTGTAAGCAAAAATTGGTAATATAATTTCCAAAACCAATACCAAATTTTTCGCTCTAAAAACCAAAGCCTTAAATGCCAACCACACACATCAACTCACATCAACTTCCATCAATCAGTGAATAGTGACTGGCGTCAATCACTCAAAGTGAAAGACATCCATCACTTGATTGACGGATGATGTGACGCTAGATGCGACTAGCAATTTGACTCTTAATTTGATTTGCTGCACTCGAATTCGAAATGCGAATGCGCTCGCAAATAATCTCGGGCTCGGGTTCGCTAATTCAAAATTAACGAATTTTCCGTTGCGTCTTAATTAAATATAATTTAATTAAATAATCATGCCAAGCATAATTACTATTCACGTCGCTAACGAATTAATTCTAAATTAATTCGTTCGCCCGAATTAAAATCTAATTTTAATTCCGCGTCGAAATCCAATTTCATTTAATATATCAAATATATTAATTTCTCGATTAATTCCAAATTAACCGTTATCTCTCTTTAATTGATTTTTTATCCCAGATAAAATATCTCCGCAATTAATCCAAGATTAATTTTCTCTCTCATCTAATTAATCCATATTTATTAAAAGTGCGAGTCATACATCATCGATGAATCTTTGGGAAGCGACCCATGAGATCCTCGGATATGTTGGCAGTAAATACGGTCGTCGGACTATCCGAACACGTAAGTACCAAGTACTATGTTTGTACCGATTTACAAGACAAGGTTGGCCTCTAGCAAAGCGCCATGCCTACCCAATTCTCCGGAAATATCCTTACAGGAATAAAGGATCTATATCAAGCGTAGTATACCTAGTATCGTGTATGTCGATCCAGTATCAGATGATCACATGCAAGGCTTGGGGCTGGTACAGTGTCTGCCCCGTACGAAGCACATATCGGATAACGAGCAACTAGTCTCTTTAAAATCGGATAATCATGACCAAGTCATATTATCCCGACGGTTGCAACCTTATTAGAGAACCAGTTCTGTATCCCTACGCGATCATCAACTCCATATGACTGGAGTGACACTTCCGTCTTGACATCACACCCAACACACTACGATTCTCGATATACCCAGAATTGGCATACATAGAAACCGGTTAAAGCCCTGGACGACCTCAACTAAAGTATATTGATTGTCGTATGTATTAGCGGTGCAAGTCTCAGGTTAAGACCAAATACATCTACCCTGATTTCGGACATCCATAGACACGTAGTCATACTACCAATGGAATTCCGAGGGGGTCTATTCAGAGCGAAGCTGTTTCCCATACCATCGGTGAAACACAACCTTCTATTACTCTTGCATGAGTATCTTATACCCAAATATACGAGAACTATGATGTTGTGCCCTCACAGCGCACACAAGTGTAATACTAGTCTTTTACGTATTCATCGATGTCCAATCACGATAATACTCTGACTAGGGATATTTAATGATTTATCCTTTGTGGATTGATACTGTCTCGTATCATTGTCAATCCAGGAACAAATCTCCTTTGTCACATAGTTAATTTCTACAACAACACCGTGATCTGTACAAATAGTGACGCTATGGGTCATAATTGTCCAACATCAAACACATCCGCAATTGACAAAGGTCTTGACTTTGGCTAACAAACCAATGCCAATTTTGGATCTTGATTAAGAATCACTCAATGGAAGGAAATCGCTTAATATGTTTTAAGGGTTTTTCGCGTAAATTGGCAACCAATTTATTATCTTTATTAGGTCTCATCATACACCCTTAAGCATAATATGGCGCGGAAAGTAAATTAATAACGATATGCGGATGGATATTTAACAGATTGTTCCTAGAACAAATCACTCCTTTCCACTCACTGGCTAGCATTATTCTACTTCTACCCAATTACATAATACAATAATAGAAACCTCATTAACATTGAGGGGAATTAGGTGAGAAGAGAATACAAAGAATCAATGAGAGAAAAGGCTGGACACGCAAGTCCAATTTATAAATTCTAAATTTACAATAATTTCTAAAATTGCCCTTTCCCTTCTAATATCCATTTGATATACGCTATTCATTCATCACATCCATGTATTCATTCAAGCATGTTATTCAATCAATCTAATCAAATTAATTAATCTTTGAATATTAGTGATCATCCAATGTTCAAACAGTGATTTGATTTCCGCGAGTCCACTCGTTTTAGAATAAGTACTCAAAGTACGAATTCTTGAATTATATCGAACTACTTAATTAAATCCAATTTAATATGTATTCAATACTAATTCAATATTTAATTCTAAATTAAATAACTACACTTTTTAATGCGCTTTAACGACTTAGATTCCAAATCTCATGTGATCGGGTCTCAAAGCCCAACTAACATCCAATGTTGTTTAATTAAAAGTCCAATGGGCTTTCAATTGATTTCATAAGGCATGGGCTTTGGTCAATATGGGTCAAACCCAAATACCAAGGCCCAAGTAAGGAATCACCGTCATTTGCCAAGAAACCAATTTTTGCCCATAAGGTCCAATTAAACTTTTAAAGCCCATTTGTTATATTTGGACTTAATGGAATGATTTAGGCCCAATATGGATCCAATCCATTTGGCCCAAACCTACTTGGTCCAACCAAGTCCATAAGGCCCAAATACAACAATTACAAGCCCAATTCAAAATCAAGCCCAACCAATTAAATTTTTTAATATTCCAAATATTTCAATTTAATTAATTAAGGTGTTAAGCCATGATTAACCATTAAATTAACATTTCCAAAATACTAATCTAACCAATTAATCTTGCTTATTATTTTCAACACATGTCCAACATATTTGATTCAAAAAATCATCTCATTACATGCTATAACACTCACGGAATTTGTGGGTTTTATTTGTCCGATTTCGTTTTCAGTCCGATTGAATTACAAATCAACATTACCCAATTGTTTCAAGTCATCAATGATCAAAGGAACAAAAAATACCATGACATTAAATAGCAACATGCATTCGGCCAAGCCTCATTTTTGGGGGAAAAAATGATCCAATTAATTTTTCATGAAATTTATCATAAACAACTCCAAGTCATCAATTTCCAAGCATGCTCAAACAAGTAATTTAGTCAAAACATTATCAAATACAATTTACCCAATTTTACTCTAATCATTTGATGCGACCCATTTCTGGTAGGTATCGCGTACAGCTTGGCCAGCATTTCTGGCCGGCTCGGGAGGACGTTCCTCCGTCAGGACAAACTTAAGGTCTTCACAGACCAGGATAGCGTTCATGTTACTTTTCCACTTAAGATAGTTTTCTCCGGTCAATTTATCATTTGAGAGTATGGAAATAATTGGAGAAACCATGGCTGAAAATAAAATAAAACATGCATTTAACATTCATTCATCGCATATTAAAATCATCAAAGAATTTTGGCGTAAAATTAAACATGATGCATGAACCATGAATAATGATAAGAAACCTAAAAGAATTACTATGCCAATGAGATCTATCATCCCACAAGTAAGTGCCGCCGTAGGGTAGGTCAAGCACTCGCATGATAGATTGAGACAATCTAATATGTTTTATTATATGCGGGAATAACTATTATTCCTATATTACACAACTACCGTTCGATTTGATCAAGGAATTTCATTAACAGTTAATTATTCCTTTGTGACTGTAACCCACCGTTTCGGGATTTTTTGACTTAACAAGTGAAGTGCCGCCATAGGGTAGGTCAGTTCACAAGATACATCTAGAATCCCTATCCTTTCGGAACCCAAACTTGATATTGACCCAAAATGGACACCATCCGTAGGGGGACGAAATCATCATTCCATATTGTTTCAAGTCATCTAATGTCTTAAAATTTAAAAAATCATCTAGTCCATATGCTTGCATGTATTCGGCCAAGCCTCTTTGGGTTGGAAAAATTAATCCAATTTATTTTCCATGAAATTGATGATGTTAATCTAAATAACATACATCTAAGCATATTTAATCAAGCAAACTCATCAAATCATGCTTCATACAATTTTCCCCAAATAACATCCTAATATATTTGCATGCTCTTTAAGCTCTGATACCATTGTTGGAAAAAATAACCAAGCCCCAAGATCAACAAGAACAAGCAAAATATATAAATACATGAATGAATAAATTGAAGTATGGCGGAATCATACTCACAATACTTGAAAATGGATGCTTAGATGATGCGAAAACTCCTCCCTTGTGCAGTGAAGCTCTCGGCCAAGAAGAAAAGAGGGACTCCAAGTCGAGTTTTATCCTTCCAAGCTCAAGGATTAGCTTCCCATATCACCTATGTATGATCCCTTGAAGGTGGTAGCCTTTGTTGTGATTTTGAATGCACAACTTCTTCAAATCTTGCCACAAAAAATTGAAGAAAGGAGAGCCAAAAACTGCTTGCAAGTTTCGGCAATGTGAGAGAGAAAAGTTGAATGATTTTTGTTACAAAAAATCAATTTATATTTATGCCATAATATTTATTAAATTAATAATAAACTTATGACACAAATCATGCAATGGCTTAGAGTGTCAAACACTCAATTTCCATGCAAAACCATTGAGTGCATTGTACACTATCTCCATGCAATGCATTAGAATTAAATAATGCATAATATGACATGTGTCATGTGGGCCCCACACATTTCCAAAATGAAAGTGGGCCCACGTGCACTCACGCGTTCGGGTTCGATATTTCCGAAATACCGAACTTACGTCGCGACGTTAATTAAATCGAATTTAAATAAATAATTGCGCCTAGCGAAATTATTATTTACGTCGCTAACGAATTAATTCTAATTAACTCGTTTGCCCGAATTAAAATCTAATTTTAATTTCGCGTCGAAATCGAATTTCGATTATTATATCGAATATAATAATTTTACGATTAATTCCAAATTAATCGTTCTCTCTCTATGTATAGTACTTTATCCAAGATAAAGTCTCTCCGTAATTAATCCAAGATTAATCGAGTTTGAATCATACGTCATTGGTGAATCTTCGGGAAGCGACCCAAGAGATCTCTGGATATGTTGGCAGTAAATACGGCCGTCAGATTATCTGAATACGTACGTACCAAGTACTACGTTTTTACCGATTTACAAGACAAGGTTAGCCTCTAGCAAAACGCCATGCCTACCCAATTCTCCAGAAATATTCTTATTGGAATATAAGATCTATAACAGGCGTAGTATACTGTAGTATAGTGTATAGAACCAGTATCGGATGATCACATGTAAGGCCTGGGGCTGGAGATGTGTCTGCCTCGTACGATACACATATCGGACATCAAGCAACCAGTCTCTTTGAATCGGATAATCCTGACCTAGTCATATTATCCCGATGGTTGCAACCATTATAGAGTACTAGTTCTGTATCCCTCGCGATCATCATCTCCATATGTCTGAAGTGATACTTCTATCTTGACATCACACCCAATACACTACGATTCTCGATAAATTCAGCAGAGGTGTACACAGAACCCGTTAAAGCCCTGGACCACCAAAACTAAAGTTTACCGATTGTCGTAAGTATACTAGCGATGCAAGTCTCAGGTTAAGATCATATGCACCTACCCTGAAGCGGACTCCCATAGACACGCAGACATACTACCAATGGGATTCCGCGGGGTCTATCCAGAGCGAAGCTGTTTTCCGTACCATCGGTAAAACACAACCTCCTACCGCACTTGCATAAGTATCCTATACTTAAATATATGAGAACTATGCCGTTGTGCCCTCACAACATGCACAAGTGGTCAGTACTAGTCTATTCCGCATTATCGATGTCCAATCTCGATAATACTACGACTAGGGATATTTAATGATTAAACCTTTATGGATTGATACCGTCTCATATCATCACAATTCGGAACTAATCATAGGGACTCTTACCATTTATATCAAAGTAAATAAATTACAAAATGGTAAAAGGCAATTTCATTACTACATAGTTAATTTTGTACAATAATACAATATCATTTACAAAATAGTGACGCTATGGGTCATAACTGTCTAACAATCTCCCACTTGGCCTATAGCCAGTCACTCAAGCATCTAATACATGAACTATGTATGTGTCGCTCAAACTTTTCCCGAGGAATTATTTTCGTCAGCGGATCTGCAATGTTGTCCTCTGATGCGATCTTTTCGATCTTCACATCGCCACGATGTATGATCTCTCGAATCAGATGGAATCGTCGAAGAACATGTTTGGATCGTTGATGAGACCTTGGTTCCTTAGCCTGCGCTATGGCCCCACTATTGTCACAATACAATAAAACGGGCTCAGCTGCTAATGGAACTACTCCTAATCCAACTAGGAATTTTCGGATCCAAACCGCTTCCTTTGCTGCTTCAGCTGCTGCAATGTACTCCGCTTGAGTTGTTGAATCGGCAACAGTATCTTGCTTGGAAGATTTCCAGCTCACTGCTCCGTTATTCAAGCAAAATATGTACCCGGTTTGCGACTTGAAGTCGTCTCTGTCGGTTTGGAAACTTGCATCGGTATACCCAGATACCTCAAGTTCTCCATCTCCATAGATTAAGAAAACATCCTTAGTTCTCTTAAGATACCTAAGGATACACTTAACCGCCATCCAGTGATCCTTTCCTGGATCGGCCTGATATCGACTACACATGCTCAAAGCATAGGACACATCAGTTCGTGTACATATCATGGCATACATGATCGATCCAACTGCCGAGGCGAACGGAGTCCGACTCATGTTGTCTCTCTCATCTTGTGTTTTAGGACACATGTCCCTAGATAGATAGACGCCATGTGATGTTGGCAACAGTCCCCTCTTGGACTGATCCATGTTGAATCTCTTCAACACTTTATCAATATATGTACTCTGGGAGAGTCCAAGTAGCCTTCTAGATCTATCCCTGTAGATCTTTATTCCTAGAATAAAAGCTGCTTCTCCCAGATCTTTCATGGAGAATTTCAATGAAAGCCAAGCTTTCACCGACGTTAACATGGGAATGTCATTGCCTATAAGCAATACATTGTCGACATAAAGGACAATAAAAGTCAGTGCACTCCCACTAACCTTCTTATATACACAATGATCATCTACGTTTTGAATGAAATCATATTCTTTTATGACCTCATCAAAACGTTGGTTCCATGACCTCGATGCTTGCTTCAGTCCATAAATGGACCGATTTAACTTACAAACCTTGTTTGCAAGTCTTGGTGCGATAAAACCGTCAGGTTGTTGCATATAAACATCCTCCAACAGGTTTCCGTTAAGGAAAGCGGTTTTAACGTCCATCTGCCATATTTCGTATCGTAATATGCAGCTATCGCAAGCATTATCCGAATGGATTTAATCATGGCAACGGGTGAGAAAGTTTCGTCATAATCAACTCCAAGTTGTTGACAATACCCCTTCGCTACGAGCCTAGCTTTGTACGTTTGTACGTTGCCATCCATATCGGTCTTCTTCTTGAAGACCCATTTGCATCCAATAGGCTTTACGCCTTCTGGTGCATCAACTAGTGTCCAAACTTGGTTGGTATACATGGAATCCACTTCGGCCTTTATGGCCTCTTGCCATAAAGTGGATTCGATACCTTGTATCGCTTCCTCATACGTAGCCGGTTCAGTATCCTCAATAAGATTAATATCTACATGAGGTGAGATCAGGAATCCATACCTCTCAGGTATTACCCTGACTCTCTCCGACCTACGTAGTCCTTGTGTAATTGAAGATTGTGGTTCAGTCTCATCCTGGATGGACTGTTCATGTTCCGTTCTCGATTCATTGCCAGGAACAGTATCACTACGACTTTCATCGAGTTCTACTTTCCTCTACTAAACACTGCATTTAGGAATTCCTTCTCAAGGAAAACCGCATGTAGAGCAACAAATACTTTGTTCTCTTGTGGGTAATAGAAGTAATATCCTTTGGTTTCCCTAGGATATCCAACAAATAGGCATTTATCTGATTTGGGTTCAAGTTTGGTACCTTCCAAACGTTTGACGTATGCCCAGCAACCCCAAATCTTCAGGAATGAGAAACCTTTTTTCTTTCTGTCCATATCTCATACGGAGTCTGTTCAACAGACTTTGACGGAACCATATTCAAAATAAGAATTACACTTTCTAATGCATGTCCCCAGAAGGATATAGGTAGCTCAGTGCGACTCATCATCGACCTTACCATGTCAAGCAAGGTACGGTTTCTCCGTTCAGACACACCATTTAATTGTGGTGTTCCAGGAGGAGTCCATTGTGAAAGATACCATATTCTTTCAAGTAATCTTGAAACTCATTACTTAAGTATTCGCCACCACGGTCCGACCGTAATGTCTTAAAACTCTTGCCTGTTTGTTTTTCAACTTCGTGTCGAAACTCTTTGAATTTCTCTAAAGTTTCCGACTTGTGCATCATTAGATACACATAACCATAACGCGATGCATCATCCGTAAAGGTTACGAAGTATCGATATCCACCTCTAGCCTGGCTAGACATGGGCCCACAAACGTCACTATGAACGAGGGCTAACAGTTCAGTGGCGCGTTCACCTTTACCACTAAAAGGTGATTTAGGCATTTTGCCTAATAAACAAGATTCGCAGACGTCATATGAATTTGGATCAAATCCGTCCAAGTACCCACTCTTCGAAAGTGTGGATATGCGAGTCTTGTTGATGTGTCCCAGACGACAATGCCACAAATAAGTTTCTTCCTTTGGATTACTCATTTTGAGCCTTTTGTTGTTTATTTTACGTTTGGAGATTTATTTATATTCAAAATATAAAGACCATTATTTGCATCGGCAGTGCAAATTTCTGCATCATCTTTATATAAATAACACCTGGTGTTTTTAAATACAAAAGTGTACCCATACTGGGTTAACAAAGATACAGAAATAATATTCCTAGTTAAACTAGGAACAAAATAACAGTCATTTAGTTTAAGTACATACCCCGAGGGCAGTTCCAAAACAAAAGTGCCTACGGCCAAAACAGCAACAGAAGTTCTATTTCCAACTCGTAGATCTACCTCCCCCCCGAAGCCAGTCTCTTGCTATCATGCAGATCCTGCACATCAGTACAAATATGAGAACCACAGCCAGAATCAAAAATCCAATTTTTATTAAGACTAGAAGTAGTCATATTTATCTCAATAACAAACATACCTGAGGCCGGTGCCTTGCCCGCCTGTATGTCCTCCTTGTGTCCCTTGTTCATGCGGCAGTCACGCTTCCAGTGACCTTTCTTGCCGCATTTCAGGCAAACATCTTGAGACTTGTCCCTTGGCTTCCCAGAAGCCTTTGTTGACTTGGCCTTGCCTTTGTTTCTATGCTTTTTCTTCTTAACACCCCCAGTTGCCTTGAGCCAGCTTTCGGCGTTTGAGATGTTGATGCAAAGTGCGCCTCGCGCTTGTTGCCTTTCAGAAGCTCTTTCTCTGACTCCTTGAGAATCGATAATAACTCTCCAAGAGTATCATCCGAATTCATCAATTTGTAGTTGATGACAATCTGTTTCCAAGTATTGGGTAGTGACTATAGAAGTACATCTATAGACAGCTCAACCTCCAAGACTATACCCATATTAGCCAATTCATCAATATCGGCTATCATTTGAGTCCCATGGACCTCAACAGAACTACCATCAGTCATACGGGAGCGAAATATTTTCTTCACTAACTCGTACCTCGCCATCCGCTTATTAGTGCGGTGAAGATCTTGCAATCTTGTCATCATATTATAAGGATCCAAGTCCCTATTCTGGCGGCGAAAGTGTTGAGTCATTGAAGCAAGCATGATTGACTGAGCCGTGTCACAATCATCACTGTGAGTTTTCCATAACTCCAGCTCAAGTGGCTCAGTGGGATTAGGCCCGAGAGGTTTTTTATCGTATACAGTATCCTCTCCGCCCCAAGGACTATCCTTAGGTTCATTTCCCAGTCGGTGAAGTTGGTGCCCTTGACAACATTATCACCCATGATTATGTCACAGACATTTCCTTTGTTTGCCATCTTAACTACGATAATCTAATTATCTAGTTAACGATATGTGGGTACAGTCAAACTGTTACATAAAAAAAATAACATTGTATTAGTCCAACTAATGTGTAAATTTTTACGAAATAAGTTGTGTAAGTGCGTAAAGCTAAGTATCTGAACGATAATTGCAAATTCAATACTAGCCTCCCACTATTTTCTGCAAGTCTCTAACCCTCTGTTGAGTACTCGGGAAATCCATTTCCTAGTGGGCTAGGATCCCGTTAAATAACACACAACCTTGACTTTGGCCAACAAATTGTATGATATTTAACTAGGTAGATCTCAAGATCAATTGGATCCCATCCAATTCCTAGATCCGGTAGGTGGACATCTAAGTCCGAAACATATACATATGTCAATGCATCCAATACATTTTCCTAACCATTTCCTCTGAATCAACTAAGCCTTGGCTTTGGCACAACAAACCTAATGATTCCAGTTAAGCGGGACCCATTGACGAGGAAAGTTTCGTAATCAATGTCGATGGACAAGAAGTGATCTTGACTTTGGCCAACAAATCACAACTTGGACAGGACACCGATGTGGAACAAAACTCTCATGATTCAAACACATCCTCAATTGACAAAGGTCTTGACTTTGGCCAACAAACCAATGCCAATTTCGGATCTTGAGAAAGAATCATTCAACGGAAGGAAAATCGCTTAATATTGTTTGAGGGATTTTTCGCGTAATTGGCAACTCAATTATTTATCTTTGTTAGGTCTCATCATCATACACCCTTAAGCATGCTTCTAAAACATCATAAAGCGCGTAAAGTAAAGTAATAGCGATATACGGATGGATATGAACAACAACTTGTTCCTAGAACAAATCACTCCATTTCCTCTCCCCGCTAGCACTATTCTACTCTTACCCAATTACATAATACAATAAGAGAAACCTCATTTACATTGAGGGGAATTAGGTGAGAAGAGAATACAAAGAGACAATAAGAGAAAGGCTGGACACGCAGGTCCAATTTATAAATTCTAAATTTACAATAATTTCTAAAATTACCCTTCCCTTCTAATATCCATCCGATATACACTATTCATACATCACATCCACATTCATTCATTCAAGGCATGTTATACAACCAATCAAATCCAATTAATTAGTCTTTGTTAGGTGACAATACAATGTTCAAACAATTGTTTGCATTTACGCGAGTCCAACTCAATTTGAGAATAAATACTTATAGTATGAATTCACGAATTATATCGAACTACTCGTTAAATCCAATTTAAGTCGTATTGAATACTAATCCTTTTATTTAATTCTAAATTAAATATTTACACTTTTATTGTGCTTTTATAACTTAGATTCCAAATCTAATACAATCGGGTCTCAAAGCCCAACTAACATCTAATGTCCGTTTAATTAAAGTCCGATGGGCTTTCAATTGATTTCTTTAGGCTTGGGTTTTGGTCAATGTATGGGTCAAACCCAATTTCCAAGCCCAATAAGGAATCACCCTCATATGCCATAAAATCAATATCAAGCCCATAAGGCCCAATTAAACATAAAAGCCCATACTAACCAAATTTTAAAATTCCAAATTTTATAACTTAATTAATTAAAGTGTATTATCATGATTAATCCTTTAAATCATTATTCCCAAAATATCAAATTAATCCATTAATCATATTTTTATCTTAAATATATGTCCAACATTATTTAATCAAAAAATCAAGTCTCTAATCCTCCATCAAGCATTCGGCCAAGGTGATTGAAATGGTTCCGATTTCGTTTTCAATCCAATAGAGTTACAAATCATCATTCCATATTGTTTCAAGTCATCTAATGTCTTAAAATTAAAAAATCATCTAGTCCATATGCTTGCATGTATTCGGCCAAGCCTCATTTGGGTTGGAAAAATTAATCCAATTTATTTTCCATGAAATTGATGATGTATAATCTAAATAACATACATCTAAGCATATTTAATCAAGCAAACTCATCAAATCATGCTTCATACAATTTTCCCCAAATAACATCCTAATATATTTGCATGCTCTTTAAGCTCTGATACCATTGTTGGAAAAAATAACCAAGCCCCAAGATCAACAAGAACAAGCAAAATATATAAATACATGAATGAATAAATTGAAGTATGGCGGAATCATACTCACAATACTTGAAAATGGATGCTTAGATGATGCGAAAACTCCTCCCTTGTGCAGTGAAGCTCTCGGCCAAGAAGAAAAGAGGGACTCCAAGTCGAGTTTTATCCTTCAAGCTCAAGGATTAGCTTCCCATATCACCTATGTATGATCCCTTGAAGGTGCTAGCCTTTGTTGTGATTTTGAATGCACAACTTCTTCAAATCTTGCCACAAAAATTGAAGAAAGGAGAGCCAAAAACTGCTTGCAAGTTTCGGCAATGTGAGAGAGAAAAGTTGAATGATTTTTGTTACAAAAAATCAATTTATTTTATGCCATAATATTTATTAATTAATAATAAACTTATGACACAAATCATGCAATGGCTTAGAGTGTCAAACACTCAATTTCCATGCAAAACCATTGAGTGCATTGTACACTATCTCCATGCAATGCATTAGAATTAAATAATGCATAATATGACATGTGTCATGTGGGCCCCACACATTTCCAAAATGAAAGTGGGCCCACGTGCACTCACGCGTTCGGGTTCGATATTTCCGAAATACCGAACTTACGTCGCGACGTTAATTAAATCGAATTTAAATAAATAATTGCGCCTAGCGAAATTATTATTACGTCGCTAACGAATTAATTCTAAATTAACTCGTTTGCCCGAATTAAAATCTAATTTTAATTTCGCGTCGAAATCGAATTTCGATTATTATATCGATATAATAATTTTACGATTAATTCCAAATTAATCGTTCTCTCTCTATGTATAGTACTTTATCCAAGATAAAGTCTCTCCGTAATTAATCCAAGATTAATCGAGTTTGAATCATACGTCATTGGTGAATCTTTGGGAAGCGACCCAAGAGATCTCTGGATATGTTGGCAGTAAATACGGTTGTCAGATTATCTGAATACGTACGTACCAAGTACTACGTTTTTACCGATTTACAAGACAAGGTTAGCCTCTAGCAAAACGCCATGCCTACCCAATTCTCCAGAAATATTCTTATTGGAATATAAGATCTATAACAGGCGTAGTATACCGTAGTATAGTATATAGAACCAGTATCGGATGATCACATGTAAGGCCTGGGGCTGGAGATGTGTCTGCCCCGTACGATACACATATCGGACATCAAGCAACCAGTCTCTTTGAATCGGATAATCCTGACCTAGTCATATTATCCCGATGGTTGCAACCATTATAGAGTACTAGTTCTGTATCCCTCGCGATCATCATCTCCATATGTCTGAAGTGATACTTCCATCTTGACATCACACCCAATACACTACGATTCTCGATAAATCCAGAAGAGGTGTACACATAACCCGTTAAAGCCCTGGACCACCAAAACTAAAGTTTACCGATTGTCGTAAGTACTAGCGATGCAAGTCTCAGGTTAAGATCATATGCACCTACCCTGAAGCGGACTCCCATAGACACGCAGACATACTACCAATGGGATTCCGCGGGGTCTATCCAGAGCGAAGCTGTTTTCCGTACCATCGGTAAAACACAACCTCCTACCGCACTTGCATAAGTATCCTATACTTAAATATATGAGAACTATGTCGTTGTGCCCTCACAACATGCACAAGTGCACTACTAGTCTATTCCGCATTATCGATGTCCAATCTCGATAATACTACGACTAGGGATATTTAATGATTAAACCTTTATGGATTGATACCGTCTCATATCATCACAATCCGGAACTAATCATAGGGACTCTTACCATTTATATCAAAGTAAATAAATTACAAAACGGTAAAAGGCAATTTCATTACTACATAGTTAATTTTGTACAATAATACAATATCATTTACAAAATAGTGACGCTATGGGTCATAACTATCTAACAAGACAGCCCTAAAATAACCCCAAAGTGTTTCCCAAAAACCCGAATTAAAATAAAAAAAAAACCGAGCCCCAAAATTTGCTATGTGTGTGCGGCAGTGGGGTTTTATTTTGCCCACTGCCATGACTTGTAGATGAAGGGGAAAGGGTTATTCCAACGTCACAAGGTCTTCCGAGCTATGTCTCGTTACCAGCGGAGGGTAGTGTGGGCTACACTCACAAATTAATCTCTAAACGGTTTAGAGAATAAGATCTCACACTGAAATAATTTCAGGTTCTTCAATTCTCTTTCTCAACTTTTGAGAGCTTGAAGAAGAGATGGAGGCTAGGGTTTCTAATGCTTAGATCTGAAAAATTAAATCATAATTTTTCTTTTATACTTATGGATAATTTGTTTCATTAAACACAATCAACCACTAGTCTCCTATCTATATCAAATTCGGCCAGGGTAGGATTTCTAGTTTGGTTTTGCTTCCAAAATAAACAAATCCTAATCCTTATTCCCTTAGGAAATTTCGGCCAAGGCCTATTTTTTGGCTTGATTTTGTTTCCAAAATAAACAAATCCCATTCCTTATCAATGAGGAATTTTCGGCCATGGTGGTTTTAAGTTTGACTTTGTTTCTCAAACAAATACTATTCCTTATCCAATAAGGAATCCTACCATGGTGATGATTTTTGTTTCCAAAATTATTCTTAGCCTTATTAAATTATATCATATATAATTTAATGTTCTAATATAATAATTATCATATAATTATTAATACCTTATATTAACTTTTAATATAAAGTCTCAAGTGTGATGTATTTAATATTATTAATCATATTAGTAATATTTATTCTTTGTGAGTATATAATTGGACCGTCCAATTATATTAGCTCCGCTAAAGTATATCGAGCTAGCACGGGGACCAAATGACCTACGGTTCCGAGCTCCAATAATCTCGAAATATTAATTAAGCTCTTAATTAATATTCTGAATTATTAACTTCAAATTATTCCACTAAAAATCTGAAGTTCTACTCTCATTGCCGTAGATGATATATTAAACCGAACCAAGTCGGTGTCCACCGATATAGTCATTGCATATGAATTGATCCTTCACGAATATCTCGTAATTAGAGCCGGGTCATTATGTCTGTTATACCCCTCTAATTATTTTTACCTTAAGTACCATTGATTCTCTAATGAACGATTTATTCATAACTGTTATGAATATTAATCTTTCTATTCGTAATAGAAAGACTTGAGCACTCAAATCATTCAAGTACCGAATCAACCCTTAAGAGAGATACTCATCTACTTCTCGTAAGAATGAGTGAATTCCATGTCTATGTAAAACTTTCCCAGCTACATAACAGACTATGCCCCCAAAGTATGTAGTTATTGGTTGGGATTGCTACACCAACCTCACCTTTGTAAATCAAATGACACAACCTGCGATGCAGGAGTTCGTAGTACACTCAGGATTTAGATCAATCCATATATGACTATCAAGTAGATCGAAATGACTTTCTTTGTTTAACGGATAATAAAAGAATGTCATTTCTATATGGGTCCAGTCCTATATGATCACATCATATAAGGTGCCTCCATCCTCATATCTCTACATGGACGATCCGGATTAAGATCGCCATCCAAATATAGAATGGACCGCAGCTATAGATAAACCACAAACAAAGTACCCGGTTTGTTTGCTCTCTATGGACTATTTAAAATTACTAACTTCAGACTTAAATCCTCTGGTGCATGACACTCATACACCAAGTCTGAAGGTACATAAGTAATCTAGGGTATTTATGAAGATATATAATATGCGATATTAAACAAACAATTTGATAACTGAATAATGCATCCTTTAATTTCTAAACAAATGAAACTGTTTACATCACATGTAGCTCTAGGGCATACATCCCAACAATCTCCCACTTGCACTAGAGAAAATGGGACATGTCACGTAATCCTAGACCATCTAGGTGACCCTCAAACACTTTAGCCGGTAATGTATTTGTAAACGAATCAGCAAGGTTCTATGCGGATGCAACCTTTGTGACGCTAACGTCATCTCTCTGCACTATCTCCCTGATGAGATGATATTTCCTCTCTATATGCTTTACCCTCTTATGGTTTCTTGGATTTTTGAGTTTTCCATCGCTCCACTATTATCACAATAGAGGGTGAGTGGTTTATCTATATCTGGAACAACTTCCAGATCTCCCAAGAATTTACAGAGCCAGACTGCTTCTTTAGCTGTTTCACAAGTCACTACATATTCAGCCTCCATGGTGGAGTCGGCAATGCTAGATTGCTTTATGCTCCGCCAAACAATAGCCCCACCACCTAGGGTGAACACTGATCCAGATGTTGATTTCCTGGAATTGACATCTCTCTGAAAATCAGAGTCTGTATATCCTCTTAGGATCATATCCTCACCAGAATATACTAGCATATAGTCTCTCGTTCTCTTAAGATATTTGAGCATACAGCCACCCAGTGATCCAATCCCGGGTTTGACTGAAACCTACTGACTACTCCCACTGCAAAACAGATGTCTGGTCTTGTGCATAACATGGCATACATGAGACTACCAACTGCTGAGGCATATGGGATATGTCTCATTTCCTCAATGCTCTGAGGTGTCTTAGGAGACTGTTCCTTCGACAAATGAATTCCATGTCGATAAGGCAGATTGCCTTTCTTTGAATTCTGCATCCCGAATCACACAAGGATATTGTCGATGTAGGATGTCTGAGACATAGCTAACAGTCATTTCTTGCGATCTCGAAGTATCTGGATCCCAAGAACATAACTCGCCTCTCCCAAATCTTTCATTTGGAATTGCTCAGCTAGCCAGGTTTTTATGTCTGATAATATCCTTACATCATTCCCAATGAGTAAGATGTCATCAACGTATAAGACAAGAAAAACCACATTCCCGTCAATGACGCGCTTGTATACACAAGGCTCATCAACATTCTGCTCAAAATTATAGGACTTGATCGTTGTATCAAATCTTATATTCCAAGATCGAGATGTCTGCTTGAGTCCATAAATGGACCTTTGCAGTTTGCAAACTTTTTGCTCTTGACCTTGGGCGATGAACTCTTCTGGTTGTATCATATAGATACTTTCATCAAGGTTGCCATTCAAGAATGCAGTCTTGACGTCCATTTGCCAAATTTCATAGTCATAATATGTGGCTATGGATAGAAGAGTGCGGATGGATTTTAGCATAGCTACTGGCGAGAAAGTTTCCTCATAGTCAACTCCCTCTTTCTGGGTATAACCTTTGGCCACTAGTCTAGCTTTGAAGGTCTGTACCTTCCCATCTGATCCCCACTTCCTCTTGTAGATCCACTTACAACCTATGGGTTTCACCCCATCAGGTTGGTCTATAAGTTCCTAGACTGAGTTGGAGTACATGGACTCCATCTCTAGGTTCATGGCGTTGAGCCATTCTTCTTTGTCAGAATCATCCATTGCATTATTGTAGGTTAATAGATCATATATGTCATCGCTGGAGGCGACAACTTGTGCCTCTCCAACCCCTAGGTAGCGATCAGGTTGTCGTACAACTCTCCCACTGCGTCTATGTGGTAGATCATTCTGACTGGGAAGTATCTGACTATCAGATGTCGAAGGTGCTATGTATTAGTCAACTTTTTTTGACGATGGCGCGCAGGTCGAACCAGTAAGTAACTCCTCGAGTAACATTTTACTACGAGGTTTGAACTTCCTCATATAGTCCTCCTCTAGAAACGTAGCATTTTTCGATACAAATACTTTGTTATCATTAGGACTATAGAAGAATCCACCCCTAGTTTCTTTCTGGTAGCCTACAAATAGGCACACCTGAGAACGTGGTTCCAGTTTCGTAGTCTTATTCTTCAGCACATGTGCTGGACACCCCCATATGCGAAAATGTCGTAAACTAGCTTTACGAGCATTCCACAACTCTAAGGGAGCCTTAGGAACAGACTTTGATGTAACTACATTAAGGATATACATTGCGGTTTGTAGTGCATATCCCCAGAATGAACTAGGTAGTGAGCTATAACTAAACATATATCTTATCATGTATAGTAGGGTTCGATTTCTCCTTTCTGCAACACCATTTTTTTGTGGTGTTCTAGGTGCTGTGAACTGGGATACTATCCCATGCTCAACTAAGAATTCCTTGAAGTCTCTGTCGAGGTATCCCCTCCACGATCCGAACGTAGAGTTTGATTGTCTTACCTAATTGGTTCTCAACCTCAGCAAGACTCTTTTAACTTTTCAAAGGTATCTGATTTGTGATGCATTAGGTAGACATACCAATATCTTGAATAATAGTCAATGAATGTGACGAAGTATTTATAACCACCCGAGCTTTTACAATCATTGGTCTGCAGACGTCCGAGTGTATTAGCTCTAGTGGTTGACTGGCTCTTATACCTTTTCTAGTAAAAAGTCTCTGGTCATTTTTCCTTCTAAACAAGATTCACAAACTGGTAAAGTCCCGAGCTTTAAATGATTTAAGGCTCAGTCTTTTATCTATCTTATTTATCCGGTCAAGGTTGATGTGACCAAGTCTAAGATGCCATAGATATGTGTCATCGTGAGAAATTTTTTGCCGTTCGTTTTTGGTTTTTCAACCTTAAACATTTCAGTGTTGAGCAGTGACTTATGCGTTAACGGTCTTAACACACACAAGTTATTTTCTGAGTTCATGTGCATATAGTTAATCCATTTCTACCAATATATAACCGAATTGCTATTAAAAGAAATAGAATAACCATCATCCATAAGTCTAGAAACAGAAATCAGATTCCTGCGGAAACCAGGAATGAATAACACATTGTTCAAACTTAAATAACTATTATTAATAAAATTTAAACTGGAAACTCCCACTACTCTTGCTGAAACGACATCCCCTGTCCCAACCCTCATGGTGTAATCACCTTCAGCAAGGTCCCTCCATGAATCAAGTAGCTGTAAAGAAGAACAAACATGGTTAGTGGAACCGGAATCAATAATCCAAGCGGATTTATCATCCTCCACTAATAGAGATTCAATAACGAGTAAATAATATTTACCTGTTTCCTTTTTCTCCTTTAGCTCAGCAAGGTATTTAAGACAGTTCCTTTTCCAATGCCCATTCTTGTCGCAATGGAAACATTTTCCTTTGGGCTTGGTATCCTTGGAGCCTTTCTTGTTCTTCTTCTTCATGGGCTTACCCTTAGCCTTTCCAGTGCCTTTCTTCTTCTTCTTTGCAGATTTAGAAGATTCGGCAACATTTGCCTCTGCACTGGACTTACGAGGATCCACAAGCATGGACTCGTAATGGGTGAGCTCATTAAGCAGTTGGGTCAAAGTAAAAGACAACGTGTTCATAACATAGTTGCTTTTAAACTGCAGGAAACTCTTTGGAAGAGTTTCCATAATCATGGTCAACTGGCTACGCTCGTCAATCGGAGCTCCATGGGTTTCAGCAGTATAGAGATAGTCATCATCCTTAAGACATGCTCTCGGACTGATGTCCCATCCTTCATCCTAGCAGTCATCGCTGAGATCATGGCCTCATGGCGTTGACGCTCCGAAGACTGCAAAAACATGCCCTGCAATGACTCCATCATCTGTGATGCTAGAACCATAGGTTCATGCTTTGCAGCAAGAACCTCAGACATCCTGCTAGCAAGTAGTAGCAGGCTTTCTCATTTGCTGCGACCCATTTCTGGTAGGTATCGCGTACAGCTTGGCTAGCATTTCTGGCCGGCTCGAGAGGACGTTCCTCCGTCAGGACAAACTTAAGGTCTTCACAGACCAAGATAGCGTTCATGTTACTTTTCCACTTAACATAGTTTTCTCCGGTCAATTTATCATTTGAGAGTATGAAAATAATTGGAGAAACCATGGCTGAAAATAAAATAAAACATGCTTTTAACATTCATTCATCGCATATTAAAATCATCAAAGAATTTTGGCATAAAATTAAACATGATGCATGAACCATGAATAATGAATAAGAAACCTAAAAGAATTACTATGCCACGGAGATCTATCATCCCACAAGTAAGTGCCGCCGTAGGGTAGGTCAAGTACTCGCATGATAGATTGAGACAATCTCATATGTTTTAATATATGCGAGAATAACTCTTATTCCTATATTAAACAACTACTGTTCGATTTGATCAAGGAATTTCATTAACAGTTAATTATTCCTTTGTGAGTGTAACCCGTCGTTTCAGGATTTTTTGACTTAACAAGTGAAGTGTCGTCGTAGGGTAGGTCAGTTCACAAGATACATTTAGAATCCCTATCCTTTCGGAACCCAAACTTGATATTGATCCAAAATGGACACCATCCGTAGGGGGACGAAAACAAAGCCGTCTCGAGGCGCCTTTTGAATCTCATGTTTTTAAAGGTCTAAAATCATGGAATTCTAAATGGTCAAAATTTTAATTAAACATTTTAATAAATCTTAGTGCGTCATAAAATCCAATGGTACGTGAAATTGTATCCCGAGTGCAGACCACATTTCCGTCCATACGGAATCGGCTATGGAATTTATATCCGGGTTTCCATCCTATATACCAATGGAATTTATTATGCACCAATTAAGTCCAATATATAAGAATTAAAGTTTTAGACACTAAATCCCATTAATCTAATTAATGATTTTAATGCATATCAATTTCTAACTTAAACATTTTAAATTACATAAAATCATAATTTTATGTCTATAATGATAATGCATCTATGACATGTTATGGCAAGTAAAATGCACGAGTGGGCACCCTAGGCTATATGACATGTTATTCAAACTATTCGAAATAAACATACATATAACATAAAAAAAAATTTATTTTACATTGACCGGGCTCTTATTTTTCCTATACTAATCTAATTAGTACATAAGATATACCAAGGCATTCTTTGGCCTTAAAATCCCGCTCCAAAGTGGTATTGGCTCCTTTTGCGACTTCGGTGCTCCATATTACAAAGAATTGAAATTTTACATTGAAAACTAAAATTAAAATGAATATAAACAATGGCCTTATGGCCTTACAACCCAAAATAAAAACCAACTACAAAAATAAGAGCCATAAAAATTTACGACCAATGCAAAATCCATTCATCACATGAAATATCAAAACCAGTCATCACATGAACTCAATAATGTGCCCACTCATCTAAACATGCATATCATATTTATAACTCATATAAACATATTAAAACAGAAACTTTAAATGAAAAAGTGATGAGTTAAGAGCACTTTTCAACCTCGCTCTTGATGCCAATTGTAGGGAACGCCTTCCCTCGCGCAGCGGAAGCGGTAAGGCTCACGGACCGAACTTGAAAAATTTTGCTGCTCTCCCTTTGCTTTGGCCGAACCACACCAGTGAGTTCACTGATGTTTTGCTTCTGTTTTGGACAATATTTGAGCCCCGGAATACCCCCGAAATAGTCCCCGAACAGCCCCTTGAACTGCAGTGAATTAGTGGACTGTTTTGGACCCGTTACACGCGCGAACTACACCCAATTTGAAGCAGTATTTGCGTGAACTGCAGTGATGGTTCAGATCTGATTTTTCAGTTAAAATCAATCCTAACACAGCCCTAAAATAACCCCAAAGTTTTTCCCAAAAACCCGAATTAAAATCAAACAAATCCGAGCCCTAAAATTTGCTTTGTGTGTGCGGCAGTGGGGTTTTATTTTGCCCACTGCCGTGACTTGTAGATGAAGGGGAGAAGGGTTATTCCAACGTCACAAGGTCTTCCGAGCTATGTCTCGTTACCAGCGGAGGGTAGTGTGGGCTACACTCACAAATTAATCTCTAAACGGTTTAGAGATAAGATCACACACCGAAATAATTTCAGGTTCTTCAATTCTCTTTCTCAACTTTTGAGAGCTTGAAGAAGAGATGGAGGCTAGGGTTTCTAATGCTTAGATCTGAAAAATTAAATCATAATTTTTCTTTTATACTTATGGATAATTTGTTTCATTAAACAAATCAACCACTAGTCTCCCATCTATATCAAATTCGGCCAAGGGGTAGGATTTCTAGTTTGATTTTGCTTCCAAAATAAACAAATCCTAATCCTTATTCCCTTAGGAAATTTCGGCCAAGGCCTATTATTTTGGCTTGATTTTGTTTCCAAAATAAACAAATCACATTCCTTATCAATGAGGAATTTTCGGCCATGGTGGGTTTTAAGTTTGACTTTGTTTCTCAAACAAATCCTATTCCTTATCCAATAAGGAATCCTACCACGGTGATGATTTTTGTTTCCAAAATTATTCTTAGCCTTATTAAATTATATCATATATAATTTAATCTCCTAATATAATAATTATCGTATAATTATTAATACCTTATATTAACTTTTAATATAAAGTCTCAAGTGTGATGTATTTAATATTATTAATCATATTAATAATATTTATTCTTTGTGAGTATATAATTGGACCGTCCAATTATATTAGCTGCGCTAAAGTATATCGAGCTAGCACGGGGATCAAATGGACTTACGGTTCCGAGCTCCAATAATCTCGAAATATTAATTAATCTCTTAATTAAATATTCCGAATTATTAACTTCAAATTATTCCACTAAAAATCCGAAGTTGTACTCTCATTGCCGTAGATGATATATTAAACCGAACCAAGTCGGTGTCCACCGATATAGTCATTGCATACGAATTGATCCTTCACGAATATCTCGTAATTAGAGCCGGGTCATTATGTCTGTTATACCCCTCTAATTATTTTTACCTTAAGTACATTGATTCTCTAATGAACGATTTATTCATAACTGTTATGAATATTAATCTTTCTATTCGTAATAGAAAGACTTGAGCGCTCAAATCGTTCAAGTACCGAATCAACCCTTAAGAGAGAAACTCATCTACTTCTCGTAAGAATGAGTGAATTCCATGTCTATGTAAAACGTTCCCAGCTACATAACAGACTATGCCCCGAAAGTATGTAGTTATTGGTTGGGATTGCTACACCAACCTCACCTTTGTAAATCAAAGGACACAACCCGCCATGCAGGAGTTCGTAGTACACTCAAGATTAAGATCAATCCATATATGACTATCAAGGAGATCGAAATGACTTTCTTTGTTTAATGGATATTAAAAGAATGTCATTTCTATCTGGGTCCAGTCCTGTATGATCACATCATATAAGGTGCTTCCATCCTCATGTCTCTACATGGACGATACGGATTAAGATCGCCATCCAAATATAGAATGGACCGCAGCTATAGATAAACCACAAACAAAGTACCCGGTTTGTTTGCTCTCTATGGACTATTTAAGATTACTAACTTCAGACTTAAATCATCTGGTTCATGACACTTATACACCAAGTCTAAAGGTACATAAGTAATCTAGGGTATTTATTAAGATATATAATATGCGATATTAAACAAACAATTTGATAAATGAATAATGCATCCTTTAATTTCAAAACACATGAAACCGTTTACATCACATGTAGCTCTAGGGCATACATCCCAACAATATCCCACTTGCACTAGAGCAAATGGGACATGTCACGTAATCCTAGACCATCTAGGTGACCCTCAAACACTTTAGCCGGCAAGGTCTTTGTAAACGAATCAGCAAGGTTCTCTGCGGATGCAATCTTTGTGACGCTAACATCCCATCTCTGCACTATCTCCCTAATGAGATGATATTTCCTCTCTATATACTTTCCCCTCTTATGGCTTCTTGGTTTTTTGGAGTTTTCCATCGCTCCACTATTATCGCAATAGAGGGTGAGTGGTTTATCTATATCTGGAACAACTTCCAGATCTCCCAAGAATTTACGGAGCCAGACTGCTTCTTTAGCTGCTTCACAAGCCGCTACATATTCAGCCTCCATGGTGGACACGGCAATGCAAGATTGCTTTATGCTCCACCAAACAATAGCCCCACCACCTAGGGTGAACACTGATCCAGATGTTGATTTCCTGGAATTGACATCTGTCTAAAAATCAGAGTCTGTATATCCTCTTAGGACCATATCCTCACCAGAATATACTAGCATATAATCTCTCGTTCTCTTAAGATATTTGAGAATGTGTTTCACAGCCACCCAATGATCCAATCCCGGGTTTGACTGAAACCTACTGACTACTCCCACTGTAAAACAGATGTCCGGTCTTGTGCATAGCATGGCATACATGAGACTACCAACTACTGAGGCATATGGGATATGTCTCATTTCCTCAATGCCCTGAGGTGTCTTAGGAGACTGTTCCTTCGACAAATGAATTCCATGCCGATAAGGCAGATTGCCTTTCTTGGAATTCTGCATCCCAAATCACACAAGGATCTTGTTAATGTAGGATGTCTGAGACATAGCTAACAGTTGTTTCTTGCGATCTCGAAGTATCTGGATCCCAAGAACATAACTCGTTTCTCCCAAATCTTTCATTTGGAATTGCTCAGCTAGCCAGGTTTTTACGTCTGATTATATCCTTACATCATTCCCAATGAGTAAGATGTCATCAACGTATAAGACAAGAAAACCCACCTTCCCGTCAATGACGCGCTTGTATACACAAGGCTCATCAATATTATGCTCAAAATTATAGGACGTGATCGTTGTATCAAATCTTATATTCCAAGATCGAGATGTCTGCTTGAGTCCATAAATGGACCATTGCAATTTGCAAACTTTTTGCTCTTGACCTTGGGCGATGAACCCATTTGGTTGTATCATATAGATACTTTCATCAAGGTTGCCATTCAAGAATGCAGTCTTGACGTCCATTTGCCAAATTTCATAGTCATAATATGCGGCTATGGATAGAAGAGTGCAGATGGATTTTAGCATAGCTACTGGCGAGAAAGTTTCCTCATAGTCAACTTCCTCTTTCTGGGTATAACCCTTGGCCACTAGTATAGCTTTGAAGGTCTGTACCTTCCCATCTGATCCCCTCTTCCTCTTGTAGATCCACTTAACACCTATGGGTTTCACCCCATCAGGTTGGTCTGTTCCCAGACTGAGTTGGAGTACATGGGCTCCATCTCTAGGTTCATGGCGTTGAGCCATTCTTCTTTGTCAGAATCATCCATTGCACTACTGTAGGTTAATCGATCATCTATGCCATCACTGGAGGCGACAACTTGTGCCTCTCCAACCCCTAGGAAGCGATCAGGTTGTCGTACAACTCTCCCACTGCGTCTAGGTGGTAGATCATTCTGACTGGGAAGTATCTGACTATCAGATGTCGAAGGTGCTTTGAATTTGTCAACTTTTGTTGATGATGGTGCGTTGGTCGAACCAGTAAGTACACTCCTCGAGTAATATTTTACTACGAGGTTTGAACTCCCTCATATAGTCCTCCTCTAGAAACGTAGCATTTGTCGATACAAATACTTTGTTATCATCAGGACTATAGAAGAATCCACCCCTAGTTTCTTTCGGGTAGCCTACAAATAGGCACACCTGAGAACGTGGTTTAAGTTTCGTAGTCTTATTCTTCAGCACATCTGCTGGACACCCTCATATGCGGAAATTTCGTAAACTAGCTTTACGACCCTCCACAACTCTAAGGGAGCCTTAGGAACAGACTTTGATGGAACTACATTAAGGATATACATTGGGTTTGCAGTGCATATCCCCAGAATGAACTAGGTAGTGAGCTATAACTAAACATAGATCTCATCATGTATAGTAGGGTTCGATTTATCCTTTCTGCAACACCATTTTGTTGTGGTGTTCCAGGTGCTGTGAGCTGGGATATTATCCCATGCTCAACTAATAATTCCTAGAAGTCTCTGTCGAGATATTCCCCTTCACGATCCGAATGTAGAGTTTTGATTGTCTTACCTAATTGGTTCTCAACCTCAGCACGATACTCTTTGAACTTTTCAAAGGTATCTGATTTGTGATGCATTAGGTAGACATACCAATATCTTGAATAATCGTCAATGAATGTGACGAAGTATTTGTTGGGGTTGGTGCTCAGAGCGCCAATTCCCGGTTTGAATTTCTGTTAAATACTTCTATAACATACATTTTATTATGAATAATATATGCAGTTTCTATAATAATCTATCTTCTATATGGTAAAGACGTAATGACCCTAGAATGATTAGTCATGATACAGTTGCAAAAGCGTCGCAACGGACATTGAGTAAGTATCATGACGTTGTCATTCTCAGACAGTTCCTGGTCAAGGATTACACTACTTGGTCAGTATAGTAAACCCGTTGAGACCGGTACATGTCGTATACTGGAATATATGATTCCAATGGTTTCTCAATGAACCATAAGTCTTGGAGACTAGTATAGACGTGTAGGTGTTTATAGCGGATAAACACTGAACGACTCACCGAAGATTCTTAATGGATGGTACACCAGCGTCAATAAGAATCTTCTTGGGTTGAGTAGCACTTGTGATTCTTAGACTTGAGATGCCATTGTGGGCACATGAGACATCTTCTACACTTAGACGGCAGTCACGTCACCGATCTATTTAGATCAGACCTCCGCCTGTTCGTTGGGTGTAGATAGATCCTCAGGGTGTCCTATGTGTATCAAGATAGGATCCGTCAGTTCTGTGTATCAGAGCATAGGTAGTCCATATAATTAGCAATCAGATAAAACCATGGGCCCGTGGTAAATTTTAGAAGCTAGTTCTAAACATTCTTTTGAGATTGCTAATAGAATAGTCGACTGGATAATCCCGATAGAGATTTGACGTTTACATCTATATCTCTGGGACTTATCCGGATACCTGTGACGGAGGAATTATACATTTGCCATGACCATGACCTGTTTGGTTCAGCGAGATTATCCGTGATCGTCATAATCTACGGGTGGATAGATTATGGACACGAAATTAGATTTCGTGACGGATATACCTGAACCTAGAGAGTCTCAATAATGAAACACACTCGTTGAGCACTAGAGCAACATAATAAATAATATTGATTATTTATAAAGTCTTTTAAAGGTTAAACGCAAGATACGTGCTAAAAGGACTAGATAGTCATTTGCCCAATTATTGTGTATTTACATTAATACTTGATTAATTTAAATACACATTATTTAATAGTCAAAATGAGTTATATGACTTATATCCTAAATAAATATATGATTTAAATATTTAATGTAATATTATATATATATTTAATATATTTGTATTTAATTAATTAATTAATTATTTAATTGTTAAATGATTAAATTAATTAAAATATAAATATCTTACATTAGGATATTTAAAGTAAATGATGTTAGTTGCTTTTGTTGACTTAAATAAATATCTAATAAAGTTGTTTTTTGATATTTATGCAAGTTGATAAAATGATAATTGAAATGAAATTGAAATTACAATTACAATTTCTTATATTTGGCTTTGAATTTCGGCCAAGGTGAAAATGTTACAAGTATATATTGTTTTTCATTTCATTTAATTGTTAACCTAATACACTTTACTAAAACAAAAACTCCATTGAAGAAATACAAAGGAAGCTTGAGAAAAGAAAGACAAAAATCAAAAAGCTTGGATTTTTAGTAAGTTTCTTGAACTTGCTATTAGTAAGGAATATGTTCCTTAGGTTCTAGGCTTTAATATATGACATTCTTAGGATGTTTCTTTCTTTTTTCCTTGTGGTTTTTGATGATGGAAGTTTTGGAGAAGTGTGAAGCATGTGTAATGAAGAAAGCTTGTAACTATTGTAGTTATAAAGATTCTTTTAAGGTTTTGGAAACCATGTTGCTAATCTAGAGTTATTGACCCACTCTTAAATGACCTAGATTTGATCTTGGGTTGTTTTCATTCTGTTGAGACTTGGATTGGATGGAAGAATGATGATTGAAACAATTGATTTAATGTATTTTGTCTAATTTGTCCAATTTGTGGAAATTGAAAAATTAGGGTTCTTAACTAATTCCAAATTTGGGGCTTTTCATATATGTTGTGTATTGTGTGTGTATATGATGCATATAAAGTTTCATGATCATTGGATTACATTTAGATGTGTTTTGAGACATGAAATGACAAAGTGCACAATGTGCTCCAAGTATTGGTGCTCTCGGCTTTGGATAAATAATTTGGGGATTTTGGTTGCTTTGGTGTTTTGATGTTTTGAACATCATAATTTCATCTTGGAAATGATTTAGAATCATTCAAAATTGATTAGATCAATTTCGGACTAAAATGGACAAAAATACAAAGCAAGGGTATTTCAGTAAATTCACCTAAAAATGTTTTATTGAATTTATTTTCATAATTTGATTATTGGAATGTTAAATAAATATGTTTATTTAATTTATCCGAGAAAAAGTTTTGAAATCTGAAAATCGGATTTTCACCGCTTCCGCTGCGTTACCGGATCGACCCCCTAAATAACCCCTACAAAATGGTATCAGAGCAAGTCTGATTCTAGGCCACCTAATATGATTAGTCTTCATTGAATCAATGTTTAATCATGTTTTCTTGACTTTATGCATGCTTATTAGGATCTAAATCGGTTAGATTTGGGGTGTATGACACTTAGCGGAAAATCCCTAATTAATAAGGTTTGAATGTAATTATGTATTTGATGCATGTTATGTGGTTCGTCTTGTCAATACGGTTTATGAATACTTCTTTGTGACTACATCCGAGACCGTGCCTCTACTGTGAGGATGTAGCCGATAAAGATTTATTTATACCGGATGTATATTAGATACTAGGTAAATTCAAGTAAAAGCAGAATTCTCTGCGTGCCCTAGCTGTCAGAATTACGTAAGTAACTTGAGTTTATCATTGACGAGTTTAACCTTGGTACGTCTCCTTGTGGGCCTGCCTTCGCAGCGACAACGAGAAACGGCCAGGACCGGGTATTTAGGAGTCATTAGTGAATGATCGACAAATGAGTTGTCTACCTGATGAATATACGTAGGCGAGACCGTGCCTCTGCTGTGAGCCGAAATATATTCACGGGATCCACTTTTCACTATTAGTATTTAATTTAATTATTAAATATTTGTATTCTGTTTTGGGATTACAGTATTGCATGATTTAGTGGGAGGGGCATATTAGATTAAAAATCCATGATCTAGTTTATGCTTTTCATATTATATCAAACTGCTTTATTTCTGCTAACCGTTTTTCGTGATCTATATGATAGATTAGCGATGGCGGCACAATCCACAAATCAGTTTGCGCGTATGCTTGATGCGAACAAACTTAAAGACGCTGAGAACTTTGCAGATTGGGAATTGGATTTGAGGATTGTCCTCGATTCCGAGAAGCTGGGTTATGTTCTTGAGGGTCCGTTGCCCCTTGCAGTGGGTGCGGATGCTTCGGAGGAGGAACGCCAGTTTTTGAAACTTGGAAGGATGATGATTTAAGGGTTAAATCATACATCATTAGTTCACTGTCTCCGAAACTCAAGCAACAGTACTATGGTATGCTAGATTCCTATAGTATGATGACGCGATTGAGACAATCGTTTGAGAACCAGGAACAAGTTATTGTTCACAAAGTCGCCATGGAACTGTTCCATGCGCGTCTGGATGAGGGGCAGAGTGTCAGCCCACATGTTCTTCAGATGATCGATTTGATTGATCAATTGAGGCAACATAATCTCATCTTGAATGACATTCTCGGGAGGAGTGTCATTCTTGGTTCACTGCCAGCTTCATTTCGCCAGTTCGTGATGTACTTCAACATGCACGGGACTGTCTGTACCTACCAGGAGCTACATAGGATGTTGCTCACGGCAGAAGAGGACCTTAAGAAGGGAGTACCGACTCGCCCTCCTAGAACTACTTCTCTTTCGGCTTCTTCCCAAGGATGGTCCAAGGGAAAGACAAAGAAAGGTAAGAAGAAGAAGAAGGCTTTTGGTCCTCAACAACAGGCGAAGATTGCAAAGCCCAAAAGGGCTTCTGAAGACAAATGCCACCACTGCGGCAAAACTGGGCACTGGAAAAGGAACTGTCCTGATTACATTGCCCAAGTGAGGAGAGACAGAGCTTCTACATCAGGTACTTTTATTTTTCCAGTTATTGATTTATCTTTGGCTTGTGAAGCCATTACATCCAGCTGGATTTTAGATTCTGCTTGTCCCATTCACATTTGCAATACGTTGCAGGTGCTGAAGGAAAGTAGGAGACTGAAGCCTGGAGAGATGCAGTTGCGATTCGGGGGTGGAGACTCTTTAGATGCAGTTGCAGTGGGAGTATGCGAGATCTCATTGCTGAATGGGACACTTTTGTTATATGACTGTCATTTTGTACCGGGATGTGTCGCTAATATATATCACTTTTTGTATTGGATACAGAAGGCTATTGTATTAATATTAAGAATAGTTCTTTGTATTTATATGATAAAAATAATATTCAGATCCTTAGTTGTCCAAACCAGCATGGTCATTATACATTGCAAACTTCAAAAGATATATTAAATAATGGAGTTAATAAACGTAGTTTACCTGTAATTAATAATACTGAACTTTGGCATATGAGACTGGTCACATTGGCGTTAAACGCCTTACCCAATTGGTTAGGAATGGTTTGATATCAGATCTTACCATTGAGTCCTATCCAACTTGTGAATCCTGTATTCAGGGTAAGATGACCAAAGCCCCATTTTCTGGTGTTGGACACCGCCACTAACTTACTGGAATCGTACATTCTGATGTATGTGGTCCACTAAGTCAAACTGCTCACAGTGGTTATTCGTACTTCGTTACCTTTACCGATGATTTGTCACGGTACGGTTATGTGTATTTGATGCGACATAAATCGGAAACCTTTGAAAAGTTCAAAGAGTTCCGAAATGAAGTAGAAAAACAAACTGGTAAATATATTAAATGTCTTCGATCAGATCGAGGTGGGCGAATATATGAGTGGTGAGTTCATGGATTATATGAAGGAGAATGGGATTCTCGCTCAATATACTCCTCCAGGTACACCACAGCACAATGGTGTATCTGAAAGGAGAAATCGGACTTTATTGGATATGGTCCGATCGATGTTGAGTTTCACAGATTTGCCCAATTACTTATGGGGCTACTGTCTCTTAACAGCTGCACATCTTTTGAAAAAGATTCCTTCAAAGTCTATTCCTACGACACCGTATCAGATATGGTCGGTAGGAGACCGAATCTTAATTATATTAAGGTTTGGGGTTGTCCTGCCTATGTCAGGGTAACTCAGCCAAAGTAAGCTTTCGCCTCGAGGGCAAAATTTTAGGTTTGTTGGATATCCCTCGAATACGAGGGGATATCTGTTCTATGATACCGAGCATCGAAATGTGTTCGTAGCTCGCTTCGCAAAATTTCTAGAAGTAGAATTTTTGTCAGAAGGTGGTGATCATAGACAGGTTGAGCTTGATGAAGTCCAACCTGAAAACAACGAACCAACGGAGGAACCTGAAGTTCAAGTAGATGAAGGACCTTCAACACACACACTCCGTAGGCGGAAAGGGTATCTAGACCTCTTGAACGCTTGTATTTGATACAAGAAAAGAGTCTGGATGTTTCTTAGTTGAAGAGACAGATCCTTTCACCTATAGAGAATCGATGTTGGACATCAACTCCGTGAAATGGCAAAGTGCCATGAAATCCGAGATAGACTCAATGCATGAAAATCAAGTTTGGGACTTGATTCCGCTTCCCGAAGGAATTGTCCTATCGGTTGTAAATGGGTTTACAAAAGGAGCGGGGTCTGACGGCAAGGTTGAAACTTACAAGGCCCGACTGGTAACAAAAGGTTACACGCAGCGACCTGGCGTCGACTACGATGAAACTTTTTCGCCGGTTAGCAATGCTTAAGTCTATCCGGATTTGGCTTTCTATAGCTGCGTATCATGACTACGAGATTTGGCAAATGGATGTCAAATGGCTTTTCTAAATGGATTTCTTGATGAAGAAATCTATATGGAACAGCCAGAAGGTTTCACATCCAGCGAAACCTCGGGTATGGTATGTAAGCTTAAGAAGTCCATTTATGGACTTAAACAAGCTTCACGAAGTTGGAATCTTCGATTCGATGAGATTATTAGATCGTCTGTTTTTCTTAAGAATTCGGAAGAATCCTGTGTGTATCAGAAGGCCAGTGGGAGCATGGTCGTATTTTTAGTCCTATATGTTGATGACATCCTAATCATTGGGAATGATTTAGGAATGTTGCAAAGCATCAAAGCGTACCTCTGTAAGAATTTCTCCATGAAGGACCTGGAAGAAGCTTCCTATGTTTTCGGGATAAAACTCTATAGAGATAGACAAAAGAGGTGATTGGGTTATCCCAATCAACGTACGTAGATAAGATCTTGGAACGGTATAGCTTTGGTAAACTGTAAGACAGCAAACATACCGTTCAGACATGGGATTCATTTTTAAGAAGATGTGTCCACAAACAGAAGATGAGAAGGTTAGAATGTCTACCAACCTACCCTGCTCTTCTTCGTGTTGGGTAGCATAATGTATGTCATGTTATGTACGAGGCCTGATATCAGTTTCTCTGTTAGCGTAACCAGTCGATATCAGTCCAATCCAGGTAATGACCTTGGATGGCCATAAAACATATCCTAAAGTATCTTAAAGGTACTAAGGATAAGTTGATTATATATGGAGGAAACGAACTGCAGGTTAATGGGTATACAGACTCTGATTTCAATCGGATCCCGATGATAGAAAGTCTACATCTGGATTTGTCTTTACCCTTAACGGAGGTGCAGTTTGTTGGAATAGTTCCAAAAATGGGATGACAGCTGATTCCCACTGAGGCGGAATATATTGCAGCTTCTGAAGCTGCAAAGGAGGCTGTGTGGATAAAGAACTTTATCACAAATGGGAGTTGTCCCAAGTATCGAGAATGCGATTCCGTTATACTGTGATAATACTGGAGCCATTGCGCAAGCAAAGGAAACCGAGGGCGCATCAGAAGTCGAAGCATATGGAACGCAAGTACCACATCATTCGACGAGATCGTGTTCGCGAAGGGATATTGTCGTGTGCAATGGTTACCGAGTGAAGATAATGTAGCAGACCCGCTGACGAAAGCCATACCTCCGAAGTTGTTTGATAAACACGTGGAGTCGTGGGTATTAGATACAATCGATATTGGCCCTAGAGCAAGTGGGAGATTTTGTTGGGGTTGGTGCTCAGAGCGCCAATTCCGGTTGTATTTCTGTTAAATACTTCTGTAAAACATATTATTATGAGTAATATATGCAGTTTCTATAATATAATCTATCTTTCTATATGGTAAAGACGTAATGAACCCTAGAATTATTAGTCATGATACAGTTGCCAAAAGCGTCGCAACAGACATTGAGTAAGTATCATGACGTTGTCATTCTCAGACAGTCCTGGTCAAGGTTTACACTACTTGGTCAGTATAGTTAAACCCGTTGAGACCGGTACATGTGTATACTGGAATATATGATTCCAATGGGTTTCAATGAACCATAAGTCTTGGAGACTAGTATAGACGTGTAGGTGTTTATAGCGGATAAACACTGAACGACTCACCGAAGATTCTTAATAGATGGTACACCAGCGTCAATAAGAATCTTCTTGGGTTGAGTAGCACTTTTGATTCTTAGATTGAGATGCCATGTGGGGCACATGAGACATCTTCTACACTTAGACGGCAGTCACGTCACCGATCTATTTAGATCAGACCTCCGCCTGTTCTTGGGTGTAAATAGTCCTCAGGGTGTCCTATGTGTATCAAGATAGGATCCGTCAGTTCTGTGTATCAGCGCATAGGTAGTCCATATATTAGCAATCAGATAAAACCATGGGCCGTGGTAAAGTTTAGAAGTAGTTCTAAACATTCTTTTGAGATTGCTAATAGAATAGTCGATTGGATAATCCCGATAGAGAGTCTCAATAATGAAACATACTCGTTGAGCACTAGAGCAACATAAATAAATAATATTGATTATTTATAAAGTCGTTTAAGCGTTAAACGCAAGAGATACGTGCTAAAAGGACTAGATAGTCATTGCCCAATTATTGTGTATTTACATAATACTTGATTAATTTAAATACACATTAATTAATAGTCAAAAAGTTATTTGACTTATATCCTAAATAAATATATGATTTTTAATATTAATGTAAATATTATATATATATTTAATATATTTGTATTTGATTAATTAATATATTATTTAATTGTTAAATGATTAAATTAATTAAAATATAAATATCTTACATTAGGATATTTAAAGTAAATGATGTAGTTGCTTTTGTTGACTTAAATAAAATCTAATAAAGTTGTTTTTTTGATATTTATGCAAGTTGATAAAATGATAATTGAAATGAATTGAAATTACAATTCTTGTATTTGGCTTTGAATTTCGGCCAAGATGAAAATGTTACAAGTATATATTGTTTTTCATTTCATTTAATTGTTAACCTAATACACTTTACTAAAACAAAAACTCCATTGAAAAAGACAAGGAAGCTTGAGAAAAGAAAGACAAAAATCAAAAAGCTTGGATTTTTAGTAAGTTTTTGAACTTGCTATTAGTAAGGAATATGTTCCTTAGGTTCTAGGCTTTAATATATGACATTCTTAGGATGTTTCTTTCTTTTTTCCTTGTGGTTTTTGATGATGGAAGTTTTGGAGAAGTGTGAGAATGTGTAATGAAGAAAGCTTGTAACTATTGTAGTTATAAAGATTCTTTTAAGGTTTTGGAAACCATGTTGCTAATCTAGAGTTATTGACCCACTCTTAAATGACCTATATTTGATCTTGGGTTGTTTCATTGTGTTGAGACTTGGATTGGATGGAAGAATGATGATTGAAACAATTGATTTAATGTATTTGTCTAATTTGTCCAATTTGTGGAAATTGAAAAATTAGGGTTCTAACTAATTCCAAATTTGGGGATTTTCATATATGTTGTGTATTTGTGTGTGTATATGATGCATATAAAGTTTCATGATCATTGGATTACATTTAGATGTGTTTTGAGACATGAAATGACAAAGTGCACAATGTTCTCCAAGTAGTGGTGCTCTCGGCTTTGGATAAATAATTTGGGGATTTTGGTTTCTTTGGTGTTTTGATGTTTTGAACATCATAAGTTCATCTTGGAAATGATTTAGAATCATTCAAAATTGATTAGATCAATTTCGGACTAAAATGGACAAAAATACAAAGCAAGGGTATTTCGGTAAATTCACCTAAAAATGTTTTATTGAATTTATTTTCATAATTTGATTATTGGAATGTTAAATAAATATGTTTATTTAATTTATCCGAGAAAAATTTTTGAAATCTGAAAATCAGATTTTCACCGCTTCCGCTGCGTTACCGGATCGACCCCCTAAATAACCCCTACAATATTCATAACCACCTCAAGCTTTTACAATCATTGGTCCGCAGACGTCCAAGTGTATTAGCTCTAGTGGTTGACTGGCTCTTATACCTTTTCTAGTAAAAGGTCTCTTGGTCATTTTTCCTTCTAAACAAGATTCTCAAACTGGTAAAGTCCCGAGCTTTAACTGGTTTAAGGCTCCGTCCTTTATCAATCTATTTATCCGGTGAAGGTTGATATGACCAAGTCTAAGATGCCATAGATATGTGTCATCGTGAGAAATCTTTTGCCGTTTCGTTTTTGGTTTTTCAACCTTAAACATTTCAGTGTTGAGCAGTGACTTATGCGTTAACGGTCTTAACACATACAAGTTATTTTCTGAGTTTCATGTGCGTATAGTTAATCCATTTCTACCAATAATAACCGAATTGCTATTAAAAGAAATAGAATAACCATCATCCATAAGTCTAGAAACAGAAATTAGATTCCTGCGGAAACCAGGAATGAATAACACATTGTTCAAACTTAAATAACTATCATTAATAAAATTTTAACTGGAAACTCCCACTGCTCTTGCTGAAACGGCATCCCATGTCCCGACCCTCATGGTGTAATCACCTTCAGCAAGGTCCCTCCATGAATCAAGTAGTTGTAAAGAAGAACAAACATGGTTAGTGGCCTCAGAATCAATAATCCAAGCAGATTTATCATCCTCCACTAATAGAGATTCAATAACGAGTAAATCATATTTACCTGTTTCCTTTTTCTCCTTTAGCTCAGCAAGGTATTTAGGAAAGTTCCTTTTCCAATGCCCATTCTTGTCGCAATGGAAACATTTTCCTTTGGGCTTGGTATCCTTGGAGCCTTTCTTGTTTTTCTTCTTCATGGGCTTACCCTTAGCCTTTCCAGTGACTTTCTTCTTCTTCTTTTTTGCAGATTTAGAAGATTCGGCAACATTTGCCTCTGCACTGGACTTACGAGGATCCACAAGCATGGACTCGTAATGGGTGAGCTCATTAAGCAGTTGGGTCAAAGTAAAAGACAACTTGGTCATAACATAGTTGCTTTTAAACTGCAGGAAACTCTTCGGAAGAGTTTCCATAATCATGGTCACCTGGCTACGCTCGTCAATACGAGCTCCATGGGTTTCAGTAGTGTTGAGATAAGTCATCATCCTTAAGACATGCTCTCGGACTGATGTCCCATCCTTCATCCTAGCAGTCATCGCTGAGACCATAGCCTCATGGCGTTGACGCTCGGAAGGCTGCAAAAACATGCCATGCAATGACTCCATCATCTGTGATGCTAGAACCATAGGTTCATGCTTTGCAGCAAGAACCTCGGACATCTCTACTAGCAAGTAGCAGCGGGCTTTCTCATTTGCTGCGACCCATTTCTGGTAGGTATCGCGTACAGCTTGGCCAGCATTTCTGGCCGTCTCGAGAGGACGTTCCTCCGTCAGGACAAACTTAAGGTCTTCACAGACCAGGATAGCGTTCATGTTACTTTTCCACTTAACATAGTTTTCTCCGGTCAATTTATCATTTGAGAGTATGGAAATAATTGGAGAAACCATGGCTGAAAATAAAATAAAACATGAATTTGACATTCATTCATCGCATATTGAAATCATCAAAGAATTTTGGCATAAAATTAAACATGATGCATGAACCATGAATAATGAATAAGAAACCTAAAAGAATTACTATGCCACTGAGATCTATCATCCCACAAGTAAGTGCCGCTGTAGGGTAGGTCAAGTACACGCATGATAGATTGAGACAATCTCATCTGTTTTAATATATACGGGAATAACTCTTATTCCTATATTAAACAACTATTGTTCGATTTCATCAAGGAATTTCATTAACAGTTAATTATTCCTTTGTGAGTAACCCGCCGTTTCGGGATTTTTTGACTTAACAAGTGAAGTGTCATCGTAGGGTAGGTCAGTTCACAAGATACATCTAGAATCCCTATCCTTTCGGAACCTAAACTTGATATTGACCCAAAATGGACACCATCCATAGGGGGACGAAAACAAAGCCGTCTCGAGGCGCCTTTTGAATCTCACGTTTTTGGACTAACAACGGAGATCGTGGGAGGTACTGTCATATATCCCTCTCCCACTCACTATTTTAAACTTAAGGTTTCTATCTAAAATATCTAATATTTTATCCTAACTAGTGTGGATAAACTTATGGCAGCTAAAGCATAATTTATTTACACTAGATTGTCATAAGTGAGCTAATCAATTTTAACTATTAAAATCGTGTCACTAATTTCTCATTAGTCTCTACTAACAGCTTTACTCTTTTAAACTAATTTAATTAGAGTGGTATATGTGAGCTACAATATTTTAACCCTTAAAATACTAGGTACTTAAAGGTCTAAAATCATGGAATTCTAAATGGTCAAAATTTTAATTAAACATTTTGATAAATCTTAGTGCGTCATAAAATCCAATGGTACGTGAAATTGTATCCTGAGTTCAGACCACATTTCCGTCCATACGGAATCGGCTATGGAATTTATATCCGGGTTTCCATCCTATATACCAATGGAATTTATTATGCACCAATTAAGTCCAATATATAAGAATTAAAGTTTTAGACACTAAATCCCATTAATCTAATTAATGATTTTAATGCATATCAATTTCTAACTTAAAGATTTTAAATTACATAAATCATAATTTTATATCTATAATGATAATGCATCTATGACATGTTATGGCAAGTAAAATGCACGAGTGGGCACCCTAGGCTATATGACATGTTATTCAAACTATTCGAAATAAACATACATATAACATAAAAAAAAATTTATTTTGCATTGACCGGGCTCTTATTTTCCTATACTAATCTAATTAGTACATAAGATATACCAAGGCATTCATTGGCCTTCAATCCTGCTCCAAAGTGGTATTGGCTCCTTTTGCGACTTCGGTGCTCCATATTACAAAGAATTGAAATTTTACATTGAAAACTAAAATTAAAATGAATATAAACAATGGCCTTATGGCCTTACAACCCAAAATAAAAACCAACTACAAAAATAAGAGCCATAAAAATTTACGACCAATGCAAAATCCATTCATCACATGAAATATCAAAACCAGTCATCACATGAACTCAATAATGTGCCCACTCATCTAAACATGCTTATCATATTTATAACTCATATAAACATATTAAAACAGAAACTTTAAATGAAAAAGTGATGAGTTAAGAGCATTTTTCAACCTCGCTCTTGATGCCAATTGTAGGGAACGCCTTCCCTCGCGCAGCGGAAGCGGTAAGGCTCACGGACCGAACTTGAAAAATTTTTTCTGCTCTCCCTTTGCTTTGGCCAAACCACACCAGTGAGTTCACTGATGTTTTGCTTCTATTTTGGACAATATTTGAGCCCCGGAATACCCCCGAAACAGTCATCCAACAGCCCCTTGAACTGCAGTGAATTTGTCGACTGTTTTGGACCCGTTACACGAGCGAACTGCACCCAATTTGAAGCAGTATTGCGTGAACTGCAGTGATGGTTCAGATCTGATTTTTCAGTTAAAATCAATCCTAACACAGCCTTAAAATAACCCCAAAGTGTTCCCCAAAACCCCGAATTAAAATCAAACAAAACCGAGCCCCAAAATTTGCTTTGTGTGTGCGGCAGTGGGGTTTTATTTTGCCCACTGCCGTGACTTGTAGATGAAGGGGAAAAGGGTTATTCCAACGTCACAAGGTCTTCCGAGCTATGTCTCATTACCAGCGAGGGTAGTGTGGGCTACACTCACAAATTAATCTCTAAACGGTTTAGAGAATAAGATCACACACCGAAATAATTTCAGGTTCTTCAATTCTCTTTCTCAACTTTTGAGAGCTTGAAGAAGAGATGGAGGCTAGGGTTTCTAATGCTTAGATCTAAAAAATTAAATCATAATTTTTCTTTTATACTTATGGATAATTTGTTTCATTAAACAAATCAACCACTAGTCTCCCATCTATATCAAATTCGGCCAAGGGGTAGGATTTCTAGTTAGATTTTGCTTCCAAAATAAACAAATCCTAATCCTTATTCCCTTAGGAAATTTCGGCCAAGGCCTATTATTTTGGCTTGATTTTGTTTCCAAAATAACAAATCCCATTCCTTATCAATGAGGAATTTTCGGCCATGGTGGGTTTTAAGTTTGACTTTGTTTCTCAAACAAATCCTATTCCTTATCCAATAAGGAATCCTACCATGGTGATGATTTTTTTTTCCAAAATTATTCTTAGCCTTATTAAATTATATCATATATAATTTAATGTTCTAATATAATAATTATCGTATAATTATTAATACCTTATATTGACTTTTAATATAAAGTCTCAAGTATGATGTATTTAATATTATTAATCATATTAATAATATTTATTCTTTGTGAGTATATAATTGGACCGTCCAATTATATTAGCTCCGCTAAAGTATATCGAGCTAGCACGGGGACCAAATCGACCTACGGTTCCGAACTCCAATAATCTCGAAATATTAATTAAGCTCTTAATTAAATATTCTGAATTATTAACTTCAAATTATTCCACTAAAAATCCGAAGTTGTACTCTCATTCCGTAGATGATATATTAAACCGAACCAAGTCGGTGTCCACCGATATAGTCATTGAATACGAATTGATCCTTCACGAATATCTCGTAATTAGAGCCGGGTCATTATGTCTGTTATACCCCTCTAATTATTTTTACCTTAAGTACCATTGATTCTCTAATGAACGATTTATTCATAACTGTTATGAATATTAATCTTTCTATTCGTAATAGAAAGACTTGAGCGCTCAAATCGTTCAAGTACCGAATCAACCCTTAAGAGAGAAACTCATTTACTTCTCGTAAGAAGGAGTGAATTCCATGTCTATGTAAAACGTTCCTAACTACATAACAGACTATGCCCCCAAAGTACGTAGTTATTGGTTGGGATTGCTACACCAACCTCACCTTCGTAAATCAAAGGACACAACCTGCCATGCAGGAGTTCGTAGTACACTCAGGATTAAGATCTATCCATATATGACCATCAAGTAGATCGAAATGGCTTTCTTTGTTTAACAGATATTAAAAGAATGTCATTTCTATCTGGGTCCAGTCCTATATGATCACATCATATAAGGTGCCTCCATCCTAATGTCTCTACATCACATGTAGCTCTAGGGCATACATCCCAACAAAAACAATTATCAAAAAGCTAATACAAAATTTGGTATATGATTTCCAAAAGTCAACAACAATTTTTGGCTCCAAAATGGCATTAAATGCCCACACCAACCAACATCATGAATAGTGACTGCATGTCACTCACCAAAAAGGTGACTAGACATCTATCACTAAAGTGACAAGTGATGTGACTCGCGATGTGACTTGTGGCCGCACTTGATTCAAAATCAGAGTGGCGTCGCAAACACATTCCGGGCTCGGTTTCATTAATTCCGAATTAACGAGTTTTCCGTTACGTCGTAATTAAATCAAATTTAAATAAATAATCATGTCTAGCAAAATTACTATTCACGTCGCTTGCGAATTAATTCTAAATCAATTCGTTAGCCCGAATTAAAATCTAATTTTAATTCCGCGTCAAAATCCAATTTCGTATAATATATCGAATATATTATTTTATTGATTAATTCCAAATTAATCGTTCTCTCTCTTCAAATAGTACTTTATCCCAGATAAAGTCTCTCCGCTATTAATCCCAGATTAATAAAGTAAAAATCATACGTCATCGGTGAATCTTCGGGAAGCGACCCAAGAGATCCCTGGATATGTTGGCAGTAAATCCAGTCGTCAGACTATCCGTACACGTACGTACCTTGTACTACGTTCTTACCGATTTACGAGACAAGGTTGGCTTCTAGCAAAGCGCCATGCCTACCCGATTCTCCAAAAATATTCTTAATGAAATATACGATCTTTGTCAGGCGTAGTGTACATAGTATTACGTACATCGATCCAGTATCAGATGTCACATGCAATGGCTGGGGCTGGAATAGTGTCTGCCCCGTACGAAGCATATATCAGATCACTAGCAACTAGTCTCTTTGTTATCGGATAATCATGACCTAGTCATATTATCTCGATGGTTGCAACCCATTAGAGAACTAGTTCTGTATCCCTGCGTGACCATCATCTCCATATGACTGAAGTGATACTTCCGTCTTGACATCACACCCAATACACTACGATTCTCAATAAACCTAGAAGAGGCGTACACAGAACCTCTTAAAGTCCTGGACGACCAAAACCAAAGCATATTGATTGTCGCAAGTACTAGCGATGCAAGTCTCAAGTTAAGACCAAATACACCTACCCTGATACGGACTCCCATAGACACATAGTCATACTACCAATGGGATTCCGCGGGGTCTGTCCAGAGCGAAGCTGTTTTCCGTACCATCGGTAAAACACAACCTCCTACCACACTTGCATAAGTATCCAATACTTAAATATATAAGAACTATGATGTTACGCTTCCATAACACGCACAAGTTCGATACTAGTCTCTTCCGCATTATCGATGTCCAGTCTCGATAATACTACGACTATAGATATTTAATGATTAAACCGTCGTGGAATGATACTGTCTCATATCATCTCAATCCGGAACTAATCACAAGGACTTTCATCATTCACACATTTAAGTAATCTAATTACGAAATGATAAAAGGGAATTTCATTGCTACATAATTGATTTGTACAAAAACACAATGTCTTTTACAAATAGTGACGCTATGGGTCATAACTGTCTAACACGTGCCTACCCAATTCTCCAGAAATATATTCAACATGGAATATACATAATCTATATCAGACGTAGTATACGTAGTATCGCGTATTACGATCCAGTATCGGATGTCACATGCTAGGCCTAAGGCTGGAATTGTGTCTACCCCATACGAAGTATATATCGGATTAACAGCAACTAGTCTCTTTAATCGGATAATCATGACCTTGTCATATTATCCCGATAGCTGCGGCAATTAAGAGAGTACTAGTTCTGTATCCCTGCATGATCATCAACTCCATATTACTGAAGTGATACTTCCATCTTGACATCACACCCAATACACTACAATTCTCAGTATACCCAGAAGAGACGTACAAAGAACCTGTTAAAGCCCCGGACGACCAAAACCAAAGTATACTGATTGTCACAAGTATTAGCGATGTAAGTCTCAAGTTAAGAGCAAATAAACCTACCCTGATTCGGACTCCTATAGACACATAGTAATACTACCAATGGGATTCCGATGGGTCTATCCAGAGCGAAGCTGTTTTCGTACCATCGGTAAACATAACCTCCTATTACACTTGCATAAGTATCCAATACTTAAATATATGAGAATTATGTCGTTATGCTCCCACAACGCGCACAAGTGCAATACTAGTCTATTCTGCATTATCGATGTCCAATCTCGATAATACTACGACTAGGGATATTTTAATGATTAAACCTTAGTGGATTAATACTGTCTCATATCTTATTAATCTGAAACTAATCATATGGACTTTTATCATTTATGTATCTTGGTAATCCAATTACAAATGATAAAAGAGCAATTTCCTTTGTCACATAGTTAATTTGTACAACAACACCATGTTCTGTATAAATAGTGATGCTATGGGTCATAATTGTCCAACAAATGCATATAATAATAAATAACCGAATAGACGAATAATAAACTAAAATGCAAAATAATGAAGAAAGATGAATAACATAAAATAAATACGGAATAATAAATATGTGACCAAAGAATTTGGCCGTTTTCAATATAGGACTTCGCATGCCCGGTTTGACATATTTCACGTCCAACCAAGCATACCGTTTCCAGGACGATAAAATAAAATATAATAATGGGTGCCCTCAGGTCTTACCTTTTAAGTCGCTTCTCGGGAGTGCGTTGGGACCTCGCCGGAAGGGTTAACGTTTCCGCTATTTTTTTGGTTCACTGTTTCATCATTTCCACTTGCTGTTTTCTCTATTTTCACTCGCTGTTTCCTTCACTGTTTTCTCTGTTTTCCTCACTGTTTTCAATCGCTGCTTCTGCTCGCTATTTTCTCTGTTTTCCTCACCATTTTTTGGTCACTGTTTTGATCGCTGTTTGGTGGCTGTTTCGGGGTTATTCTCGGTGCTAAAGGCTATTATTTTCGGGTTATTTTCGGGTGAAAAATGGGACTGTTTTCAGGGATTATCTGGACTGGTTTTGTTGGGACTGTTCGCTCACTATTTTTGTGTGATTTTGGGTCACGATTTCAGGGTTATTGGTTGTTGTTTTAGTCAGTTTAAAGCGGGGCTTTGTATGTGGTTATTTGGTTTGTTTGTTTTGCTAAGAGTGAGGGCTGGTGAGAGGGCAGGTTTTGGCGCTTGTCTGTCTTTTGTGTGGCTGTGAGTGAGGTGTCAGGTCTGTTTTAATGTGAGTGGGTTGAGGTTTTAACATGTATGTGTGTTGTAGAGAGAGAAGGTCGAAGCTTGTGTGAGTCACGGCTTTAGGGTCTCTTTGTTTTCTTCTTTAGCATGTTGTATCGGTCAGTTTTTTTAGGGCTGTGTGAGTGTGTTTTGGTTGGTGGTAAGTGGTGTTAGGGACGTGTGTAAGGCCGTACATGAGGTGAGGGGCGTGTGAGTGTTTGGTTGATTTGTGGTGGGTTTTCATGAGTGGATTTTAGGGTTTATTTGCTTTTCTGTTGAGAGCCTTTTTTGTTGTCGTTATTTGCGTGAAGGAAGTAGGGTTTATTGGCTTGTTTGTAGTCTGAGCGTGAGTCACGAGAGAGAGGCAGAGGGGAGGCCGAGAGTGGATGATAGAGAATTGAGTTTGTGTAGGCTAGGGTTTATCATTTTTGTTGTTCATGGCTGGGTTGCTTCGTGAGTGGGTTCTTTTTAGAGAGAGATGAGAGGTGAGAGGGACAATGTAAGCGAGAGTTGAGAAGAAAGAGAGAGATGAGAGAGAGGGAACCGAAAGCTTACGGTTTTTTATTTGTTTTGATTTATTTGTTTTGGATGAAATGCCGTGAGTGATCACCAAGTTAGAGAGAGAGAGAGGCTTCAAGGTGTTATGGTTTACTAATTTTTTGTTGTGGCCGAGAGTATCTTGGTGGCTTGAAGTGAGAGAGGAGAGAATACTGAGAGAGAGTGTGTGTGATTAGGGTTTTATTATATTTACTTTGTGAGTAGCCGTATCTTGTAGGTGGCCCTAGGGTTTGGTTTTTTGTGTTATTTTTATAGTGGTATCTTAGGGTTTCCTTGTGTGTGCATGACTTAAAAATGGAACAAATCAATCAATTATGGGTGTGTTTAATTAAGGAAATGATATTTGTATTTGGTGCGGAATATATTTAATTTAAAATGTGATTTATTTAGTTTAGGAAAGAGATTTATTTAATTTAGGAAGGAGATTTGTTTTGATTTTAATTGGATTTGATTTAATTTAATTGGATTTGATTTAGTTTAATTTAATTTGTGATATGTGTTTTAAATGTTTTAATTATTTTTGGATTGGGCTTTGGATGGGTGCAGGGGTTTTGGGCCGAGGCTTAATATTTTAAAACATAGATTAATCGGGCGAACCCGAGGCCAATTAGCGAGTTAAATTTATTGATGTATTTATTTTTAAATTTTTTCCTTCCGACGTCCGTTTCTCGCGACTTCCGCAACTTATCGGGTAGTGCCTCCATACGAGGCTCATCATCAGGCTTCATGCAAAAATGCAAGTGTCTACATGAGGTAAACATATTGAGAGGAAATATCACCTCATCAGGGAGATAATGCAGAGATAAGATGTCACTGTCACGCAGATTCCATCCGTAGACAACCTGGCTTATTCGTTTACAAAGACCTTATCGGCTAAAGTGTTTGAAGCTCACCTAAAGGGTTTATGATTACATTACATGTCCCATTTGCTCTAGTCCAAGTGGGAGATTGTTGGGATTTATGTCCTGAAGCTTCATAAATTGTAAACATAATTGATTATTATAATAATAATAAATGCATTATTCATTTTATCAAAGTTGTTTGATTTATATCATATATTTTCCAATTGTCTTGTTTACTTTGATTACTATTGTACCTTCAGACTTAGTGTATGTTTGATGCACAATAGGATGTAAGTCTGAAGTTAGCAATCTAAATAGTCTATAGAGAGCAAACAAAGAGGGTACTTTGTTTGTGGTTTATCTATAGCTGCGGTCCATTCTATATTTGTATGACGACCTTGATATGGGATCGTTCATGTAGTGACATGAGAATGGAGGCACCTTGTATGATGAGATCATATAGGACTGGACTCGGATAAATATGAATTTCTTTTAATATCCATTAACCGAAGAAATTCATTTTATCTAATAGATGGTCATATATGGATTCGATCTTAATCCTGAGTGTATTACGAACTCCTACATGACAGGCTATGTCCTTTGATTTACTATGGTGAGGTTTGTGTTGCATTCCCGGCCAATAACTACGTATTTTGGGGATATGGTTTGGTGTGTAGCTGGGAATGTTTTACATAGATATGGAATTCACTCATTCTTACGAGAAGCAGAAGAATATCTTTTTTAAGAGTTGATTCGGGACTTGAACAATTTGAGCGCTCAACTTTTCTATTGTGAATAGAAAGTTATATATTCATAATTATTATGAATTAATTGTTCATTATAGAATCAATGGTGTTTAAGAGACAAAATATCCAGAGGAGTTTAATGGACTTATTACCCGGCTCTATTTATGAGATATTCATGAAGGGCTATATTCATATGTAATGACTATATCTAGGGGTGTTCATAGGGTCGGGTCAACCCGCGACCCGACCCGACCTGACGTGACCCGACCCGACCCGTGCGGGTTCAACAAAAAAATTTGCAAAATTTCGACCCGACCCGATCCGACCCAAAATTTCGGATCGGGTCACGGGTTTAGGTCAAAAATTCAGGTTTGACCCCACCCGACATAATTGTAATATATATTTGTAATGATACAATTTTATCCGGAAGTAATTATAGATGGAATGGCAAAGTAATTGCTTGGTCATTAATGAGCCCCAAGTTCGAATCTCAGCATGCCCAAATTTGGAAATTTTGTTTAATTTTTTTTAAAATAAAAAATGTTGTTGATGGGATTCGAACCTAAGATTAAGGGGATATAAACCAATGCGTTTGCCAGTGCAGCTGCACGCATTTCTTGTAAAATTTGTATCAATAAAAATATATTATATTTAAAATATACTATGTTGACCCGACCCGACCCAAGGTTTTTTTACCCGACCCGTTGTAACCTGACCCGCGCGGGTCAACTTCTTAAATTTCGGGTTTCGGGTCAAATGACCCGAATGACTCGACCCGATTGGGTCCAAAAAAAATCGAAAAACCCGACCCGACCAGACCCGTGAACACCCCTAACTATTGATGAGTGCTAAATCTATCACTATTTCCCACTTATTTAACCTAATATTTTGTATAGTTTCTTGAGTCTTGTGAATATTTTGATGTGTTTTGTGTTATTTTGTAGATAAATAAAGTTTCAGGACATTCTGGAGGTGATTTGGAGCAAAACTGTGAAAATTGGCAAAAAGGGCATTTTGGTCATTTCTCGCGTCGCGCCGCGGAAGACCTTGGCGTCGCGATGCCTAACCTGCGCCGAACAGTGCTAACGTGCGCCGGGTCAACAGGTCAGAATTTGAGAAGTTTGACTTTGCTAACATGCGCCGTGCCACGTGTCACCATCACAACCGATCTGCTAACGTGCGCCGTGCCACGTGTCATCATCCTACGGTGCCGATACTCACAATTGCCACGTGTGCCACGTGTCATCGCCACGTCATCGGTCAACGAGTCAACCTTTGCCACGTCATCGCCATGTCAGCTTCATCATTGAGCTCTTAGCCGCCTCGCCACGTGTCGTCTTATCTTCTTATCTGAATCGCCACGTGTCAAGCCATCATTGTGCCACGATTCACTGTTCTAGCGTCGTGATGAGCGGAAAATATATCAATATTTACCGCCCCTTTAACTTAATATTTTATTTAGTTTCTCGGGTTTGATGAATTTTTTGATATGTTATAGTTTATTTTGCAGATAAAATAATATCGGGTCTTAATGAAATCATTTAGGATGAAATATGGATCAAATAAAGGCAATTATTGTACTTGATATTTTAATTTTGGAGATGGAAACTTGAAAGGGCTTTTGGACGAAGTACAGTTTTGGAAATTCCAGTTTTGTGTATCTGTCCGTATTTTGGGCATAACTTTTTACTCAGATATCGGATTGAGCTGATTCAAGTACCAGATTAACGAAGACCCAAATTTCTACAACTTTGGAAGAGAAAATATTTTCTAATTCTGATGATTTCATGACCTAAATTGATGAACTATCAAGAAGTGTGTGGAGTGTAATTATTAAAAGTCATTATCAATCATTTTCAAAGCAAAATATTAATTAATTAATAATTAATAAAAATTATCAAATCAACACCAAACAAGATAAGCAATTAGTGGAGCAATTATGGATTTGGTGGAGTAATTAGTGGAGAAATTAATAATGGATTTGGTGGAGAATTTGATGGATGATTTGATGGTGGCAAAATTTTGCCTATAAATACCAAGCCATTTCATTTGTAAAATTCATACTTTCTTCTTTGAAATTCTTAATGAATAAATAAGAAGATTGTATCTAGTTTGTTTATTTTTAGTTTTCAGTAATTAATTTTCAGTTTCGCACTTTCTTTCTTTACTTTTCAGTTTTTACTTTCCGCAATTTACTTTTACGCACAGTACTTTTCTTTCTTTATTTTTCAGTTTTTACTTTTCAGTAATGAGGAGGTAACTTCCCCGCTAGGGTGAAAGGTAATTCTTTTACTATTGCTATTTAGATTAATCTCCCTTAAATATAATATATTCACTATTTAAAATATTGACTAAAAAGGATACCGCTATATTGGTCGGTTGGTAATCATTTTAATCTGGTTTTAACCTGACTAATCAAGGATACCGCCAGATTGGTCGGTGGTTAATTAAACTTTCTTACCGCCTATATGGCAGGTTCATGGACAAATCTTTTACCGCCTTAATGGCCGGTTGGACTTAATGTGACTTAATCAGGTTACCGCCTATATGGCTGGTTGGTAATGTTATCACAAGTTTATATATTATATTATGGGAGATATCTAAATTAGTAGTAGTAAAAGTAATTCTTTTACCTTAGCATTTTATTTTATTGTAATTTACTTTTCAGTATTTACTTTACCGCATTTTTACTTTATGTCTTTTTTTTCAAGTTTTTACTAGCCCTAGTTATGTGTTGTAACTAAATATTTATCTAGGGTTGTGATGACTTTTAATATCACCGTTTTATAAGGGGTTAAATTATAGTTTGGGTAATATAAAAATTTATTTATTGAGTCTTAATCTTAATGCTTTTTCATTAATTGGCCATTAATAAAATTGATCTGGTAAATCTAAAATGAACTAGACATAGGGATTTTAGTTTTCACAGCCTTAGACTCAATAGCCCACGATCTGCCTTGAGGATAGATAACCCTTTAATAGATTTCCTTACAGGATAGGAATATACCTGTCAGGCGGGGGTAGCCATAATTGGAACTTAATCTTAATGAATCCAGGTAATTTGGTTGACATAGACATATGGTTCAATTGGGTTAAACTGGGTATTTGTGTCTGACCATCGACAGAGGCTTACACATAATTTAGTGTTCCAGGTTAATAAATCAATATATTATCCAACTGTAAGATAACCACTTCATCTTTAAATGATATTAAAAGAAATTACAACCCTAGATCTTTGTGTCTTTTGTTATTTTCCTTAGTATTTTTTTTGTGTTTTATTTATTTATTTATTGTGCAAAACCACATTCAATCAATCAAACAATCATTCTCTTCTCTATTTAATTAGATATTTGTAAATAAATAGATTCAATAATTAATAACAACAGTAGGAATTAAGTCCTCGTGGGATCGATATTTTTATACTACTTGAACGATACGTGCGCTTCCGTTATACGTGTGTGTTTACGCCGGTCAAGTTTTTGGCGCCGTTGCCGGGGACTTATATTCCTTGAGTTGTTATTTTGAAGCTATTAATTTACTTGTATCTAATTTTCTTTTTTTTATCTGTAATTTTATTTCTTTCTTCTGTTTTCAGGTGATTGAAAAAATGGAACTTTATTGGGAGATTGAGAGATCACGAGCTTTACTAGAAAATACACCCCAAATTTGGGAGCAACAGTCCAGTTTTCTGAGGCCTGTTGTCCAGCCCAACAATTATCACTGGATGCCAGAACTAAGCAATACCACATTTGCTCAACAGAACGCAATGGGGAGATGTGACATATGTAATGGTAACCACCATAGAGATTATTGCGAATACAACTACCATCCAGGGTGGCAAAATTATCAAAATCATTCAAGGTACGAAGAACCGTCATATTTTCCATCTCATCCACCATCTACCTATGATCTTCATCAACACCAGAACCATTAGAGGAAGATCAGTTGCTACATATGCTCGAAGATATGTTCAAGAAACAAAAAGAAAAGTTAGATACAATGCTTGAATCAAGCCAGAAACAATTGGAAAGTATTCAGAGACAATCAGAATTCATTCAGAGGATGACAAATCAAATGAGACAATTCACAGAAAACCAGAACTACATACCTCAATAATCAGTTTCAGATGACACAGATGAAGCCTTCGAGTACCAATCAGTTCACAATGACACCTTAACAGAGGAGGAGGCTGAGCAGTATCAACAACCAGAGGTATCAGTTCAGGAGCCCGAACCAGCAAAGTCTCAATTTGACTTTTATTATTCAGATTCTGACGAAGATGAAGCTGATCTTTTATAACCAACTGCTCCAACAACGGAGGATCAAACTTTCAATCCTCAAAATGAAGATCTTGGAGCATGCTTTACCATGATGTTTGAAGAAGATCTATCTGAACCATCCATTCCAGTCATATTAGAGGATGAAGACTTAAAATCTGACATTTCTTTTCATCCTCAGGTTGACAATTTTGAAACATGTATTTCAACAGATGACAGATAAAGAGCTGAATATGGAAATTTTAAAATACATATGTGAAGAGAAGGTGGAGCAAGAAACAGAGCAAATGGAGGAGCAAATGTCTGACCTTAATAAAGATCCAGAGCATTCAGGAGAAACATCGCTGTTTTGGGGAGTAAATTAAAGATATCAACCAGAAGCTTGACAGAATGGAATTTCCATTCCAAGTCAAGCATCATACGAGACCTCCTCCTGATTTTCTTTCTTTCTTTGCAGGAACCACTGGAGTAACAAGGAGCAAAAAGGTGGCACGAGCACTGAATGAGACAAAACTCTTTTTGCCACTTTACCGTTGGAAAGACCCTTCAAAAGCAACGCTCACGGGATTGTCTTTAATCGGACATCCAAAACGACATTGAAACCTCCTTAACAGATGAATTTCAGTCACGTCTGGCTGAAGACGAAAAATTTAGCGCTAGCAGGGAGGCAACCCATGCAATTTGTTGTAATTGTTTTCATATTTTGTGTGAACTTTTTTATTTTGTGTGTTATTTTTGTAGGAAAGGTACAAACGGAGCATTTTAAGACAGAAGGATTGTGTTTGGCAATCAAAGATGAGAAACAATTCATTAGCGATGGCTGAATAAGGAATGAAATCTTGAGACACATCCTAATGAATTTTACTAAGCGAGTGGCGTATTGCGTACACAATTCCGTTGCCTTAATTTTTGCTTTGATTCGCTTTTCTATTGTAATTATCTTTATTTTCGTAGACAGGATCCAGAATTTTTGACCTCACGATCTCTTTTGTTGTTTAGCTAACAATCGTCATTTGGAAGATATTAGTGCTATTATTACTCACCCTTTTTCAGGTACTATAAATTCAGCCCGTCATTGCACTTTTGAAGGCATCCAGAGTTGAAAAAGAAATACAAAAAAAAATGGAAGCCACTTCAAGAAGACGAGTTGAAAACATCTGCGTTGTTTTGCGGTAGTAGTGTTGGTACTAAGCCACAATACATAGAATCAGCACATGAATGGGGTCGAGTCTTAGCTGCAAGGAATATGCACTTAATATATGGCGAAGGAAATCTTGGACTTATTGGGGATCATTTCAAAGGCTGTACAGGAAGGAGGCAGTCATGTTTTGGGAATCATCCAAAACCTTTGGCAGAGGCAAATCTTATTGGTTCATCAAACGGAGAGGAACTGATCGTGCCAGGTATGTCTGAACGACTAGTAGAATGATTAACCGTGCTGATACTTTTATCGCTTTGCCAGGTGGCTTGGGCACATTGGAGGAAATTTTTATAGTTCTATCTTGGGCGAACCTAAACATACACCAGAAACCGCTTGGACTGTTTAATGTTGATGGATTTTATGATTTCTTTGTTTGTGTTTCTTGATGATGCTCGGAGAAATGGGTTCCTGTCAAAACCTATGAAAGAACTCCTCTTCACTGCCAGAACTGCTCCGGATCTAATAGACCAACTCATAGCCTATGAACCACAAGTTGACCCTATCATTTCAAAGATAAATTGGTCTGGGGACGATCGTGGTAAGAGGCGTCGGGTTAATCTGGATCTTAACCTTTAATTTCCTGTAGAATTTCTGCTAACCAGGTATTATCTTCTAAACTCTTCTTCTACTGTTTAAGACATTGGGGACAATGTCTCATTTAGGTTTGGGGGAGGGAATTAGTTGATCAGTACCTTGTTTTTTTTTTAGTTTGTGTGTTATTTTTATTTTTAGTCCAAAATTTCGAAAAAAACAAAAAAAATTGAAAAATTTTCAAAAATTACAAAAATATTTGCGTTTTTGTGTTTTTTATTTTTGACTAAAAAGGTGAAATTGGTAAAAGATAGCTGAGTAAGGAGTTTCCACTCCTGATACGTATCTCAAACCAATTTTGAAACAAGATAATTTTTGTTTATTTCATTTTAAATTATTTAATTTGTGAATTCTCCATAAAACTGACTAAAATGAATATTTATATGCTCAGTTGACAGATATTATCAATATGCATAGTAACATACGGTCGTGAGCTAAAATTGAAAATTTTGTAATATTCAGTGCTCTAGTTTAATTGGAGAAAGCATCTCAAAAAGCAATGGAGTAAAAAAAAAAAAAAAAAAAACGTCTGAGATCCGAGTTATTAAGTCTGTAAGGGTGTTTTAACACCTAGTGGCCTAAAGCAACTGGTTTGGGAGTCACTGGCCCAAAGCTCGTTACATGGATCAAAGATGCTGCAAAAAAATATATATATCTGAAGTCTGGGTAATTAAGTCCATAGGGGTGTCTTAACACCTGGTGCCCTAAAGCCAACTGGTTTGGGAGCCACCGACCCAACACTCGTTACATAAATGGAAGATATTGTATATAAATAAAAAATAGAGAAAAATCAAAGAAAAAATCAGAAAAATCAGAAAAATTATTCCATTGCTGCAAAAAGGTGTGAATTCTGATAAAACTTTAGGACAAAAATATTACTCTCTTATCAACTGCACTTATGACTGTTGTGGGAAAAAATTAGTTGATTAATATTTTGTTGGCTGTGTATATGGAGAATGGTAAAAATAATCGGAGAATTTATTTATTCAGTAATTTAGAATGAAACAAAACAACTAGTAACTTGGAGTAGAAGTTTCACCTGATTAGTCACTAACATCTTTATTCTATTTTCTCTTGTCTTTTTGCTTTTTGTGCATTAGTTTTATTATTATTTTACTTTTGTAAAACGTTTGTGGGTATCGTTGCTGTAAGCCCTCACGAGACTATAACTCGTCCACTAGGGACACCTAGGGGTTTAAAGGCTTGTTTCATATGCTAAATGCAACCGTGATCCCTACGAAAGTGGCTTAGTTTAATTTTATTTTTATTTTGTTGTTTTGCTCGAGGACTAGCAAAATGTTAGGTTTGGGGGTGTGATGAGCGGAAAATATATCAATATTTACCGCCCCTTTAACTTAATATTTTATTTAGTTTCTCGGGTTTGATGAACTTTTTGATATGTTTTAGTTTATTTTGCAGATAAAATAATATCAGGTCTTAATGAAATCATTTAAGATGAAATATGGGTCAAATAAAGGCAATTATTGTACTTGATATTTTAATTTTGGAGATTGGAAACTTGAAAGGGCGTTTTGACGAAGTGCAGTTTTGGAAATTCCAGTTTTGTGCATCTGTCGTATTTTGTGCATAACTTTTTACTCAGATATCGGATTGAGCTGATTCAAGTGCCAGATTAAAGAAGACTCCAAGTTCTACAACTTTGGAAGAGAAAATATTTTCTAATTCTGATGATTTCATGACCGAAATTGATGAACTATCCAGAAGTGTGTGGAGTGTAATTATTAAAAGTCATTATCAATCATTTTCAAAGCAAAATATTAATTAATTAATAATTAATAAAAATTATCAAATCAACACCAAACAAGATAAGCAATTAGTGGAGAAATTATGGATTTGGTGGAGTAATTAGTGGAGAAATTAATAATGGATTTGGTGGAGAATTTGATGGATGATTTGATGGTGGCAAAATTTTGCCTATAAATACCAAGCCATTTCATTTGTAAAATTCATACTTTCTTCTTTGAAATTATTAATGAATAAATAAGAAGATTGTATCTAGTTTGTTTATTTTTAGTTTTCAGTAATTAATTTTCAGTTTCGCACTTTCTTTTCTTTACTTTTCAGTTTTTACTTTCCGCAATTTACTTTTACGCACAATACTTTTCTTTCTTTAATTTTTCAGTTTTTACTTTTCAGTAATGAGGAGGTAACTTCCCCAGCTAGGGTGAGAGGTAATTCTTTTACTATTCTATTTAGATTAATCTCCCTTAAATATAATATATTCACTATTTAAAATATTGAATTAAAAAGGATACCGCTATATTGGTCGGTTGGTAATTCATTTAATCTGGTTTAACCTGACTAATCAAGGATAACCGCCAGATTGGTCGGTTGGTAATTAAACTTTCTTACCGCCTATATGGCAGGTTCATGGACAAATCTTTTTACCGCCTTAATGGCCGGTTGGACTTAGTGACTTAATCATGTTACCGCCTATATGGCTGGTTGGTAATGTTATCACAAGTTTATATATTATATTATGGGAGATATCTAAATTAGTAGTAGTAAAAGTAATTCCTTTTACCTTAGCATTTTATTTTATTGTAATTTACTTTTCAGTATTTACTTTACCGCATTTTTACTTTATGTCTTTTATTTTCAAGTTTTTACTAGCCCTAGTTATGTGTTGTAACTAAATTATTTATCTAGGGTTGTGATGACTTTTAATATCACCGGTTTATAAGGGGTTAAATATAGTTTGGGTAATATAAAAATTTATTTATTGAGTCTTAATCTTAATGCTTTTTCATTAATTGGCCATTAATAAAATTGATCTGGTAAATCTAAAATGAACTAGACATAGGGATTTTAGGTTTCAGCCTTAGACTCAATAGCCCACGATCTTCCTTGAGGATAGATACCCTTTAATAGATTTCCTTACAGGATAGGAATATACCTGTCAGGGCGGGGTAGCCATAATTGGAACTTAATCTTAATGAATCCAGGTAATTTGGTTGACATAGACATATGGTTCAATTGGGTTAAACTGGGTTTTTGTGTCTGACCATCGATAGAGGCTTACATATAATTTAGTGTTCCAGGTTAATAAATAAATATTTACCCAACTGTAAGATAACCACTTCATCTTTAAAATGATATTAAAAGAAATTACCCCTAGATCTTTGTGTCTTTTGTTATTTTCCTTAGTATTTTCTTTTGTCTTTTTATTTATTTATTTATTGTGCAAAACCACATTCAATCAATCAAAAATCATTCTCTCCTCTATTTAATTAGATATTTGTAATAAATAGATTCAATAATTAATAACAACAGTAGGAATAAGTCCTCGTGGGATGGATATTTTTATACTACTTGAACGATACGTGCGCTTGCGTTATACGTGTGTGTTTACGCGCCGGTCAAGTTTTGCGCGTAGACCCTTGGCGTCGCGACCCTGGACGCTTACCCGCGCCTATAAATTGAGCTCGAGATTTCAGTTTTTGTTGTACCCATTCTCCTCATTTCTTTGATGTAAATAGGGAGTCTTCTCTCTCTAAGTTTCTTTTAATTTAGTTTTGTAATTTTTAATTACGTTTTGTAATAATAGTTTTACTTTCTTTATTTTTTCAATTTTTACTATTCACCATGAGGAGGTAACTTCCCAAGTTAGGGTGAAAGGTAATTCTTTTACTGTTGCTATTTAGATTAATCTCCCTTAAATATAATATATTCACTAATTAAAATATTAATTAAAAAGGATACCGCTATATTGGTCGGTTGGTAATTCATTTTAATCTGGTTTAAACCTGACTAATCAAGGATACCGCCAGATTGGTCGGTTGGTAATTAAATTCCTTACCGCCTATATGGCAGGTTTATTTTGGTTCCGCTTAATTGCTGGTTGGATTTAATTTGACTTAATCAGGATACCGCCAGATTGGTCGGTTGGTAATGTTATCACAAGTTTATATATTATATTATGGGAGATATCTAAATTAGTAGTAGTAAAAGTAATTCCTTTTACCTTAGCATTTTATTTAATTGTATTTTACTTTTAAGCTTTTACTTTATGTAATTACTTTTCAGCACTTTTATTTTATGGCTTTTACTTTTAAGGTTTTACTAGCCCTAGCTATGTGTCATAACTAAGTTAGTAATCTAGGGTTGTGATGAAATCCAATATCACCGGTCTAGAAGGGTTAAATTATATTTTGGTAATATAAAGATTTATTTATTGAGTCTTAATCTTAATGCTTTTTATTAACTGGCCACTATAAAATTGATAAGGTAAACTTAAAATGAACTAGACATAGGGATTTTAGTTTAAGACCTTAGACTCAATAGCCCACGATCTTCCTTGAGGATAGATAACCCTTTAATAGATTTCCTTACAGGATAGGAATATACCTGTCGGGCGGGGGTAGCCATAATTGGAACTTAATCTTAATGAATCCAGATAATTTGGTTGACATAGACATATGGTTCAATTGGTTATATTGGGTATTTGTAGTTGACCATCGGAAGAGGCTTTTACATAATTTAGTGTTCTAGGTTAATAAATCAATATTTTACCAACTATAAAATAACCACTTCATCTTTAAATAATATTGGAATAAATCACAACCCTAGATAGTTTTTAATATTGAATTTTCTTAAAATCTACTTTCAAACTATTTTATTTACTTGTTTTTAAATTTAAAATCGTCACCATTTCAAAACAATCAAACAACCTGTTAGATACTAGTAATCATTTGATCTCATAAAAATTAATAGATAAGATTTTAAGTCCTCGTGGGATCGATACTTTTTATACTACTTGAACGATATGTGCGCTTGCGTTATACGTGTGTGTTTACGCCGGTCAAGTTTTTGGCGCCTTTGTCGGGGACTTAGTTATCCTTTACTATTAGTTTAGGGGTTAGATACTTTTACTTGTATCTAATTTCTTTTTACTTATTATTTATGTTTTCTTGTGTTACAGGTTCTCAGAAACTACATGATAGGAACCAAAAGCTTTGAGCTCCGACCGCTTGACCCAGAAATTGAAAGAACCATCAGACAGTTGAGAAGGGAAAGGCGAGAAGGCCAAGAAGCTTTAGTCAACATGGAACCTGAACCTTTGGAGGTTGCACCACCAATACCTTTTTCGAGACATAACCATTCCGGTGGTAGATGGCCTCATTTCCTGTATTGTACTTCCTCCCTTCCCAGCAAATGTGGGTGACATCAAAACTTGCATTCGGATGATTCAGCAGACAGTTCAGTTTGGAGGAAATGCAACTGAAGATCCTAATGCTCACATCAGCAACTTCCTGGAAGTTTGCGGCACTTTCAATTACAACCGAGCATCAGAAGAAACAATGAGACTGCGGGTTTTTCCATACTCCTTGAAAGACAGAGCAAAAGCATGGCTACATTCATTACCAGCAGGTTCTATCACAACTTGGAACGCTCTAGCCACAAAATTCCTTGCAAAATACTTTCCACCAGCCAGAACAGCAAAACTGAGGAATGACATCACATCTTTTGTACAACAAGATTCAGAATCTCTCTACGAAGCTTGGGAAAGGTACAAAGATTTGCTCCGGAAGTGTCCTCACCATGAGATTCCAAAATGACTTCAAGTCCAAACTTTCTATAATGGACTTTCTGGACTGATGAGAACCACAATCGATGCTGCTGCTGGAGGAGCTTTGATGGCAAAAGGAGAAGATCAAGCCTGGGACCTAATCGAAGAAATGGCCAACAACAATTCCTTATGGCCAACAGAAAGGAGCATATTCAAGAATTACAGGAATTTATGAAGTTGGAGCCAATACAACAGTCAACACCAAACTGGATCAGATATGCAAATTCATGGAACTCTTACCACGGATCCACAAGTTCACCATATGGAGGAACACCAGAGCCACACCAACTTGAAGAGACGGTGAATGATGTCAACAATTTCAACAGACAGTGGAACAATCCATATTCTAACACCTACAAACCAGGGTGGAGGAATCATCCTAATTTTTTCATGGAGCAACAATTCAGGGCAAAAGAACTATCCACCACCTGGATTCCAGCAATAGAACAAAAGCCAGGAGCAGACAAATGAACCAGTAATGGCAGAGATGCTAGCTCAATTAAAAAGATATGAAGCTATGATTCAGAGCCAATCAGCTTCCATCAAAGCACTGGAAATCAAATCGGACAACTGGCCAATGCTCAGAGTTACAGACCACCAGGTAATCTTCCCAGCAACACAGAACCTAATCCAAGGAACCGAGGGAAGGAGCAATGTCAAGCCATTACTTTGAAAAGCGGTACTGAAATCAACAAAGATGTTGGAATCAAGATGTCCCAAGAAGAAGTTCCAAAAGAAGCCGAGAAACAGATGGAAGAAAAAGAAGCAAAGGAAAAAGAAAAAGAACAGATCATTCCACCTCCACATTTTCCTCAACGTCTTCAGAAAAACAAACTGGACAAGCAGTTTGCTCATTTCTTGGAGATTTTCAAAAAGCTGCACATTAACATACCATTTGCAGAAGCCTTGGAACAAATGCCCAGCTATGTAAATTTCATGAAAGACATTCTTTCACGAAAATGGAGATTGGGAGATTACGAGACAGTAGCTTTGACGGAAGAATGCAGCGCCATCATTCAGAGGAAACTTCCCCCAAAATTGAAAGATCCTGGCAGTTTCACAGTTCCATGCACCATTGGAGAACATTATATCGGTAAGGCTTTATGTGATTTAGGTGCCAGTGTTAATTTAATGCCTTTTTCTATTTACAGGAAACTGCAAATTGGAGAAGCAATGCCTACCTCAGTATCTTTGCAACTTGCTGATCGAACACTCGCATTTCCGAGAGGAATCGTTGAAAATGTGCTGGTCAAAGTTGACAAACTCATCCTTCCAGCAGATTTCATCATCCTTGACATGGAAGAAGACAAAGAAGTACCTATCATTCTTGGGAGACCATTCTTGGCTACAGGTAAAACTGTGATTGATGTGCAAAAAGGAGAACTGACCATGAAAGTGCAGGACCAAGAAGTGACCTTTAATGTTTTCAAAGCCATGAAATTCCCGAGCGATGAAAAGAAAGAAGAAGAATGCTTCAAAGTTGATGTTGTTGATAATATTGTTCAGAATACTGAGCCAAATCCCACGGATACACTTGAAGCTTGCATCACCAACATGACTGACAGTGAGCTAGATGCTGAAATCTTAGAATGTATCAACTACCTTGACAAACCATTCCGATTCAAAGCAACACCACCAGTTGAAAGCTTGGAACTGCCAAAGAAAGATCGAATCAAGCCTTCGATTGAAGAACCACCGCAGCTGGAACTAAATTTACTTTCGAGCCATCTCAGGTATGTATTTCTTGGAAACTCTTCTGAATTACCTGTTATTATTTCTTCATCACTAACATTGGGCAGGAAGACGAAGAAAAGCTACTAAGAGTGTTATGAGAGCACAAAAGAGCCATTGGCTGGACTATAGCAGACATTCGAGGCATTAGTCCATCATTTTGCATGCATAAGATTCTGATGAACGATGAGTACAAACCCACAGTGGAGCATCAATGGAGACTCAATCCAATCATGAAGGAAGTCGTAAAGAAAGAAATCATCAAATGGTTGGATACTGGCATTTTACCCCATCTCAGATAGCACTTGGGTGAGTCCTATGCAGTGTGTACCAAAGAAATGAGGAATTACTGTTGTCACAAATGAAAAGAACGAGCTGATTCCAAAAAGAACGGTGACTGGGTGGAGAGTATGCATGGACTATAGGAAGCTGAATAAAGCCACGAGAAAGGACCATTTTCCGCTACCATTCATTGACCAGATGTTAGATAGACTGGCGGGACATGAGTTCTATTGCTTTCTTGACAGATATTCAGGGTACAATCAGATTGCCATTGCCCCAGAAGATCAGGAGAAAACTACTCTTACATGTCCATATGGTACTTTTGCTTTCTGCATGATGCCATTTGGATTATGTAATGCCCCCGCCACTTTTCAGCGTTGCATGATGGCCATTTTCTCAGACATGCTGGAGCAGAGTATGGAGGTATTTATGGATGACTTTTCTGTGTTTAGAGATTCTTTTGACCATTGCTTGTAAAATCTGGAACAGGTATTACAAAGGTGCGAAGATACAAACCTGGTACTCAATTGGGAGAAATGCCATTTCATGGTACAGGAAGGCATTGTTCTTGGACACCGGATCTCACAAAAAGGAATCGAGGTAGATAAAGCAAAGATTTAAACAATTGAAAAACTACCTCCACCAACATCTGTCAAAGGGATTCGGAGCTTTCTCGGACATGCAGGTTTTTACAGGAGATTTATCAAAGACTTTTCCAAGATTGCTAAACCTTTTTGCAATCTTCTGGAAAATGATGTGCCTTTCAACTTCACCAAAGAATGTCAGGAAGCTTTTGAGATCTTAAAACAGAAGCTGGTCTCTGCCCTCATCATTGTAGCACCAGACTGGACCCTTCCATTTGAAGTGATGTGCGATGCTAGTGATTTTGCTGTAGGTGCAGTTTTGGGACAACGCAAAGCAAAGATTTTTCACCCCATTTACTACTCTAGCAGAACTTTAAATGAAGCTCAACTCAATTACACAACCACTGAAATTGAGTTGCTCGCAGTTGTGTATGCTTTTGACAAATTTCGCTCCTATCTGCTGGGTCCCAAAGTGGTGGTCTATACAGATCATTCAGCAATCAAATATCTGATCACGAAGAAAGTTGCCAAACCCAGATTGATCCGTTGGATACTTCTTCTGCAAGAATTTGACGTGGAGATTCGAGATAGGAAAGGGACATAAAACCAGGTGGCAGATCACTTATCGAGGCTCGAGAATGGAGAAACAGCTGACAAAGAACTGATAATCAAAGAAACTTTTCCAGATGAACAGCTGTTTGCCATAAAATAACAGGAAGTCCATTGGTATGCTGACTATGTCAACTACATTGTGTCAGGAAAATGGCCGTTGGAATGGACAACTCAGCAACGGAAGAAGTTCTTCAAAGAAGTCAAGCATTATGTCTGGGATGAATCGTACCTGTTTAAACGTTGTGCTGATCAATTATTGAGACGTTGTGTTCCACAGGAGGAGGTCAACAGTGTTCTACAACACTGTCATTCATCACCATATGGCGGACACTTCAGCGGAAACAAAACTGCAGCAAAAGTTCTTCAATCAGGTTTGTTCTGGCCCACACTTTTTAAAGATGCTTATCTTTTTGCTTTTCAATGTGACAGGTGCCAGAGAACAGGGAATATTTCAAGAAGAAATGAAGGACTGTTGCAAAACATTCTGGAAGTGGAGATATTCGATGTGTGGGGTATTGATTTAATGAGACCCTTTGTTCCATCATTCGGAAACTTGTACATTCTGGTTGTTGTAGACTACGTTTCCAAATGGGTTGAAGCAATTGCACTACCATCCAATGATTCAAAAGTGGTGATCAAATTCTTGAAAAAGAACATTTTCACTCGATTCGGAACACCTCGGGCAATTATCAGCGATGGTGGCTCACATTTCTGCAACAATATTTTGATGCACTCCTATCCAAATATGGAGTTACTCACAAGGTTGCCACAGCTTACCATCCACAGTCAAATGGACAAGTTGAGGTTTCAAACAGGGAGATCAAAAGAATCCTAGGAAGAACCGTTGGATCAACAAGGAGAGATTGGTCTACAAAACTAGATGACGCATTATGGGCCTACAGAACAGCTTACAAGACACCCATTGGTATGTCCCTATATCAATTGGTGTTTGGGAAAGCATGCCATCTGCCAGTTGAGCTTGAACACAAGGCGTACTGGGCACTGAAGAAGTTGAATCTTGATTCACAAGCTGCAGGAGAGAAAAGACTTCACCAACTCAATGAATTGGAGGAATTTCGCCTACAGGCTTATGAGAATGCCAAATTGTACAAGGAAAAGACCAAAAAATGGCATGACCGAAAAATAGTGCACAGATAGTTGGAACCAAGGCAGCAGGTGTTGTTGTACAACTCGAGGTTGAAACTTTTCCCTGGAAAGTTGAAATCTAGGTGGTCTGGACCATTTGTGATCACTCAGGTTTTACCATATGAAGCTGTTGAGTTACTGGATCCCAATACCAACAACACATTCAAAGTTAACAGTCAGCGTGTCAAGCACTACTGGGGAGAATCATTTGAGCGACAAAAGAAAGTGTCACACTTTCAGATCCAGCCATAACGTTCGAGAAGTCACGTCTAGCTGACGACGATTAAACTTAGCGCTCGCAGGGAGGCAACCCATGCAATTTTTGTATATATTGTGATTTGGTGTGATTTAATTTTGTTTGTTTAGTTTTTGCAGATTAAGATATTTCAAGATGGAAAAAGCTCTCACAAATCTTCACAAGCAATTTCCTCTCTCCCTCAAAAATCGCTGATGAAAGTTTACAAAGCTCGCTTGGAACGGATGAAACTACTAACGATCCATGGTGTTCCCAATGACATTCGTTGGGTAATTGAAGCACGAGTCCGATTGGCAGGTGAGTCTTTTGACTCTTTTATTTCACATCTACCTGGTTTTGGAAGAAGCACCTATGCAAAGAAACGAAGAGCTAAGCAAATGGGTGTTTGTTACAAATGTGCACGTTGGTGGAATTGCAATACTCGTTGTCGTTCTTTAGGAATGGTGTCTGATAATCGCGAAGACAAAATTAAATTCATTAGGGATGGCTTGAGTAAGGAGTCTTTAGATGATATATCTTCGACTCTTGAGACGCATCCCAGTGGATATGTTCACATAGCCTTTCGCAAATTACATACACAATTTCAAAAAGAAAGACAACAGTTATGTCTTGGGAATCTGACTCAAAAAGACCCTGTTTGCCAATTTATAAGAAAATTGGATGGGAAGCTTGTCTCTGACGCATAGACTTTAATCAAGCTGTAAATTCTTGTACATATTATATCTCTTTGTCTTTTCCTAATAATATTGATTTGTTTTGTTGTTTTCTCCGACAGGATCCAGACCTTTTTGACTATCACGATCTATTTTACTATTTTGCTACTAATCGTCCTTTGGAAGATACTTGTGCTATTTTTACTCACCCCTTTCAGGTATTATAAATTCAACTCATCATTGCACTTTTGAAGTCATCCAGAGTTGAGAAAGAAAAACATAAAAAAATGGAAGCCACTTCAAGAAGACGAGTTGAAAACATTTGTGTGTTTTACGGTAGTAGTGTTGGTACTAAACCACAATATGTAGAAGCAGCACAGGAATTGGGTCGAGTCTTAGCAGCAAGGAATATGCACTTAATATATGGCGGAGGAATTCTTGGACTTATGGGGATCGTTTCAAAGGCCGTACAGGAAGGAGGCAGTCATATTTTGGGAATCATCCCAAAACCCTTGGCAGAGGAAAATCTTATTGAACCATCAAACGGAGAGGAACTGATCGTGCCAGGTATGTCTGAACGAATGGTAGAAATGATTAACCGTGCTGATGCTTTTATTGCTTTGCCAGGTGGCTTGGGTACATTGGAGGAAATTTTTATTGTACTATCTTGGCCGAACCTGAACATACATCAGAAACCAATTGGGCTGTACAATGTTGATGGATTTTATGATTTTGTTTGTGTGTTTCTTGATGATGCCCGGAGAAATGGGTTCATATCAAAACCTTTAAAAGAACTCATATTTACTGCCAGAACCGCTCCGGATCTAATTGACAACTCTTAGCATATGAACCACAAGTTGACCCTATCATTTCAAAGATAAATTGGTCTGTGGACGATCGTGGTAAGAGGCGTCGGGTTAATCTGGATCTTAACCTTTAAATTCTATTAGAATTTTAGTTAACCAGGTATTATCGTCTAAACTCTTTTTCTACTGTTTAAGACATTGGGGACAATGTCTCATTTAGGTTTGGAGGAGGGAATTAGTTGATTGATATCTTGTTTTTAGTTGTATGTTGTTTTTGTTTTTAGTCCAAAATTTTTCGAAAAATACAAAAAAAAATTGAAAAATTTTCAAAAATTACAAAAATATTTTGCATTTTTGTGTTTTTATTTTGACTAAAAAGGTGAAATTGGTAAGAGATAGCTGAGTAAGGAGTTTCCACTCCTGAGACGTGTCTCAAACCTATTTTGAAACGAGTTAATTTTTGTTTATTTCCTTTTAAATTATTTAATTTGTGAATTCTCCATAATACTGACTAAAATGGATCTTCATATGCTTAGTTGGCAGGTATTATCAATATGCATAGTAACATACAGACATGAGCTACAATTGAAAAGTTTGTAATATTCAGTGCTCTAGTTTAATTGGAGGAAGCATCTCAAAAAGTGATGGAGTAAAAAAAAAAAAAAACGTCTGAGATCCGAGTTATTAAGTCTGTAAGGGTGTTTTAACACCTAGTGCCCTAAAGCCAATTGGTTTGGGAGTCACTGACCCAAAGCTCGCTACATGGATCAAAGATGCTGCAAAAATATATATATCTGAAGTCTGAGTAATTAAGTCTGTATGGGTGTCTTAACACCTGGTGCCCTAAAGCCAACTGGTTTGGGAGCCACCGACCCAACGCTCGTTACATAGATGGAAGATATTGTATATAAAAAGAAAAATCAGAAAAATTATTCCATTACTGCAAAAAGGTGTGAATTCTGATAAAACTTTAGGACAAAAATATTACTCTCTTATCAACTGCACTTATGACTGTTGTGGGCAAAAATGAGTTGTTTAAATTTTGTTGGCTGTGTATATGGAGAATGGTAAAAATAATCGGAGAATTTACTTATTCATTAATTTAGAAAGAAACAAAACAACTAGTAACTTGGAGTAGAAGTTTCACATGATTAGTCACTAACTTCTTATTATTTCTCTTTTTGCTTTCTTTTTTTTGTTTTTGTGTGCATTAGTTTTACTACCCTTTTACTTTTGTAAAATGTTTGTGGGTATCATGCTGTAAACCCTCACGAGACTACAACTCGTCCACTAGGGACACCTAGGGGTTTAAAGGCTTGTTGCATATGCTAAATGCAACCGTGATCCCTACGAAAGTGGCTTAGTTAAATTTTAAAGATGTTTATGTTATTTTATTTTATGTTTTGCTCGAGGACTAGCAAAATGTTAGGTTTGGGGGTGTGATGAGTGATAAATCTATCACTATTTCCCACTTATTTAACCTAATATTTTGTATAGTTTCTTGAGTCTTGTGAATATTTTGATGTGTTTTGTGTTATTTTGTAGATAAATAAAGTTTCAGGACATTCTCGAGGTGATTTGGAGCAAAACTTTGAAAATTGGCAAAAAGGGCATTTTGGTCATTTCTCGCGTCACGCAGCGGAAGACCTTGGCGTCGCGACGCCTAACGTGCGTCGAACAGTGCTAACGTGTGCCGGGTCAACATGTCAGAATTTGAGAAGTTTGTCTTTGCTAACATGCGCCGTGCCAAGTGTCACCATCACAACCGATCTGCTAACGTGCGCCGTGCCACGTGTCATCATCCTACGGTGCCGACACTCACAATTTCCACGTGTGCCACATGTCATCCTATGTCATCGCCACGTCATCGATCAACGAGTCAACCTTTGCCACGTCATCGCCACGTCAGCTTCATCATTGAGCTCTTAGCCGCCTCGCCACGTGTCGTCTTATCTTCTTATCCGAATCGCCACGTGTCAAGCCGTCATTGTGCCACGATTCACTATTCTGGCATCGCGACGCATAGACCCTTGGCATCGCGACTCTGGACGCTTACCCGCGCCTATAAATTGAGCTCGAGATTTCAGTTTTTGTTGTACCATTCTCTCTCATTTCTTTGATGTAAATAGGGAGTTCTTCTCTCTCTAAGTTTCTTTTAATTTAGTTTTGTAATTTTTAATTACGTTTTGTAATAATAGTAATTTACTTTCTTTATTTTTACAGTTTTTACTATTCACCATGAGGAGGTAACTTCCCAAGCTAGGGTGAAAGGTAATTCTTTTACTGTTGCTATTTAGATTAATCTCCCTTAAATATAATATTTCACTAATTAAAATATTGACTTAAAAAGGATACCGCTATATTGGTCGGTTGGTAATTCATTTTAATTGGTTTAAACCTGACTAATCAAGGATACCGCCAGATTGGTCGGTTGGTAATTAAATTCCCTTACCGCCTATATGGCAGTTTATTTTGGTTCCGCCTTAATGGCTGGTTGGATTTAATTTGACTTAATCAGGATACCGCCAGATTGGTCGGTTGGTAATTATCACAAGTTTATATATTATTTATGGGAGATATCTAAATTAGTAGTAGTAAAAGTAATTCCTTTTACCTTAGCATTTTATTTAGTTGTAATTTACTTTAAGCTTTTACTTTATGCAATTACTTTTCAGCACTTTTATTTTATGGCTTTTACTTTTAAGTTTTACTAGCCCTAGC
>SKCR01001317.1:0-65474 GCA_019454045.1 Zanthoxylum bungeanum
TGTTTTAAAGATTTTTTGAAATCTTGAAAACCATACTATATTAAAAATAAAGCCTTAGCAATTTTGCCTAGTGTTAAAAACATAATATTCATAATTTCCATATATTTGTTTCCATCTTCTTTAAGAATTCATCTTCTTTAAGAATTCACCGTTGAAGACTTTTCGATCTCATGTCTCCTTTGTTCTTGATGAACATCTTTCTTTGGTAACCATTAAAATACCAAACCTTATCAAACCTTAACCTTTAGGGTTCTGAGTTTGAGTTTGGTCGTCGGTGTTCCGGCAAGAATGAGTTTGCTATTGGATTTACTATAAGAGACTTCAGAGTTACCGAAAAAGGCTACTTGATGCGGGTTTAAGGAGTTGCATTAGGTTATTATAGTTGAGATAATTAAGTCGGCAAAGGATTTGCTATAGGTCTTTTAACCATCATTTTAAGTTTCTTTTCATAATGAATTCGGGTGGTAATCTATATCCGGAGTAATTTTTCTGTGCAAAGAATTTTTCACTTCGTAAACAAATCTAGTGTTATTTGTTTACCTTCTGCATATTTATTTAAGGAGAATGCCTCTTCCCCATAATATTTATATTAATAGTTACTCAACCCCCCATATTATTTTTATAATACCCAAGACCTTTCTAAGTCAAAAATTCAAAAGAATATCATCGTTTTATAAGTTTTTTGACATATTTGACCTTACCTAAATAATTAAGAATTTTACATCATTATTAATTCTTTAAATTAATTAAAAAATATATGAAATTTATAATAAAATATAATATTTCAATATAGAATTATTATAAAATTTAATATTTTTATAAAAAATTATTTCATTTAATTATCTTAAATAAATTTATTAAATATAGTTTAGCTTCATATTGCATTATAATAAATAAAAATAAATAAAACTAAGAATGTATGCTATTAGTATAGATTAATAAATTGAAACTCCAAAGAATAATTTAACAAATTTAAAAAATATAACTAAAAATAATAATTAAAAAATAGAGGGATTAAGATATTGTGTGTGCGATATTATAAAATAGATTGTAGAAATAGAATTAAATTGACACATCTCGTTTATTTTGTATAAATTTTTGAATTGTATTTTTTAAGATAATTAAAAAAATAATATTATTAAATTATTATTTTTAATTATCTTAAAAAGTATTAAATTATTATTATTTTAAAAATTAATTATCTTTAAAAAAATACTATATTTATAATAAATTTAATAATATTATTAAATCGCGGCATAAAGTTATGCCAGGAAGAAACATGAGAAGTTTAGGAAACATTTCTTTTTATCTAATCTTATATTTTCAGTTTTTGTTTTTCCAAAACATGTAAACTAATTGGGATATTTCTCAAAATAGTTTTTTAATATAGTTTGAAAGCTAGTTTGTAACTAAAATTTTAAAAAATAATAATTGTCATTTACTTTTATATAATAATTATATATTGAAATATTATATTTTATAATAATTTTCATATATATTTTTAATTAATTTAAAGAGTTAATAATGATATAAAATTCTTAATTATTTATGCAAGTGCAAATATGTCAAAAAACTTATAAGAATATTCTTTTGACTTTTTGACTTAGGGAGTTTTGAGATATTATTAAAAGAATAAGAGGTAAGTCACTATTAATATAAACATTATGTGATTAGGCTTTCTCCCTGTTTATTTATTCTCTTTAATTATTGCAAGATTAAAAGTGTGATCGACTTGGTGTATGCTTTTAACCATAAAAATAATAATTATGATTTATCTTAAATTATTATAGTTAGATTTTTAATTCCGCAAGTATACACAAGCATCTCCAAAGGTCAGAAATCTACTCCCACAATTATTCGAAAGAAATATATCTCTAATTCATATTACATGATAAACTTATATGAGACCAACTCAATACACCTAACCAATGAATGTATGACATGTATTAATCAATAATTTTTTCTCTCTATTATTATTGATTAATTTCAAATTTAATATATATATTAATGAACGATTTTATCACATTATCCATATAGTAATCTCACTCAAGTATTAACTCATATTTCTTTTTGGCTTCGCATAACAAATTTATCAAATTGATAGTAAGACAGTTTTATCTGTTAAATTAATCATATTTCCATTATTACAATTACAATTAGGATAACCTTAAATTGACAAAATTAGAATTACAAAATTTTAACTAAAGAAAGCTTATGCAATCCTCCTAACAAAAAAAAAAAAAAAAAAAAATTGAAACCCGAGACGCGGGCAAACTCGTCCTTCAAAATTCCGCCCAAAATTCTCGTTACAGTTTGAAAAGATCGCACTGACACAAACTTCAGATCTCAATCTTACATTCCTTGATCTCCAATCAGGTATCAAAACTAAGCTAAACTCTCTCTGTTTGGTTGCCGAGAAAGTGAGAGAAAAGAAAAACTAAAAGTGAAATTTCCATTCTATTTCTTTTTATTTTTTTTTTCTTAGCGAATAATATTTTGCGATAATGATGGAGAGGGCAGAGTCAGGACAGAAGCTGTATACTCGTATGCGACTATGGGAGTTTCCAGATCAGTACGTTGTGGAGCCCACCGACGGCTCCAGTGGCTCGGCTTTGACTATCAGCCGCGCCGATGGTTCGCTGAATCTGATTGATGAAGTTCCTAAATGTTCCACTCTTCGAGTTCCTAAAATTCGCACAATTTTTGGTGTCGTTGGTGTGCTTAAGCTTTTGGCAGGTAAATTTACGTGCTTAGGTTGTTGAGTTTGTGAATTGTGCACAAGTGTGTGGCTTGGTGGCAAAAATATTTAGGATTTGATTGTCAGGTCGTGTGTTCGAATTCAGTGAGTGCATTCTTGACAAGATCCTGGGGGGGCTATGCCGCCAAACTGGGAGACGGGTTTCTAACGTTTCCAAAAAGAAAAAAAAATGGAATTGTGATTCATTGATGTTATGATTTAAGTTTAGGAGAAAATGAGGAAAATTGATGTGTAATTATCCTTTGATTATGTTTAATTAGGGACGTATTTGATTGTAATAACGGAGCGTGAATGTGTGGGATCGTATTTGAGGCATCCTGTATATAAAGTTGCATCTTTGAAGATTCTTTCATGCGATCATTCTCTTACTAATTCCCCTGTAGAACAGGTAAATTTACTGCTGCTGCTGCTGATTTAGTTTTTGCTTTTGTGTGTATGAATACCAGTTTGATTGAATTTTCGATACTGAGATTCTGGATTTGAATTTGGCAGAAAAAGCTGGAAGCTGAGTTTTCTCGGCTGCTAAAAGTTGCTGAGAGGACCCCTGGTCTGTATTTCTCATACGACACAAATTTAACACTCAGGTTCTCTACATTAATGGCATTTTTCTTTCTTTCTTTCTTTTTCTTTTTTAATGAAATAAATTGTTTCCAAATTGTATCATGCATCAATTATGACTTAATTTGCCTAATCAATTTATTAGTTTTCAACTTTTTTTTGAACTTTTACTGTGACAATTTATACTTTGAACATCATTGTTGACGTTACAGTGTACAACGATTGAATGCTTTGGGTGATGAATCTAAATTGCTTCCTCTTTGGAGACAGGTAAGCTGTGTTGTTTGAAGTTGTTGATTGAGAACATTTAACTGATAATTTTGTTTATAAGCATCCATGTTTAAGATGTTCAAGTTTCATCAATATCTCATCATGATAGATATGTTGTAAACAGATACTTTTTCTTATGTTGCTGTTGTCTTCTATAGGCGGAACCCAGATTTCTCTGGAACAATTATACGATGGAAGTGCTAATAGATAACAAGGTCAGATTGTGTTGCCTAAGTTGTTTTCTACTGTTGCTTGCTCATTTCTGACTTTCTTTGAACATTTGTATCTAAAATTGCTAATCATTTTTCTGCTCCCTCTTGCAGCTTGATCCATTCTTACTACCTATTATACAAGGGAGTATCCTTATGACATCACATGCTTTGGCTTTTGCCACAATGACATGAAAATATATATTTTTTGTTCAGCTTTCGCATGGCCAGTGTGTTATTTTCCCCCCTGATTGTCTTTCTACCTGAGGTACTTCCTTAACTGATCATCAGGTTTCCATCACTTTCAAACTGCCATTGGAAGAGACGTTGTTGACATTACTCTGATTGCCAGGAGATGCACTAGGAGAAATGGTATTGAAAGCTAGAATTACATCTTCAATTCTATTAACTTCTTGCACTGATATGTTTATTTTATATTTATCGTCTTCTTTCTTACAAATATTAGTTTCATTGATATGCTTTTTTTGTTGGAGGAATTGGCCGACCGTGAAAACTTCTAGCATGAATGCTACCTTGTTGTCCGATAAATTGCCAATCAACTGTCTAGTGCTTGTAACTTTAGCATCAGGAATTAGGCTATTTTCATTCTAACACTGTTAAGAAAAATCTGCACATCAGGAACACGGATGTGGAGAAGAGGTGCTGACTCTGATGGGTATGTTGCTAATTTTGTGGAGACTGAACAAATTGTACAGATGAATGGGTTTACTGCGTCCTTTGTCCAGGTTATTCTTTTATGAACCCTTCAGCTGTGCATTATACTCGTATAGATTTACATTACCCATTGTCTCATTTTATTTATCTTTTTTATTTCCTTTTGCAGGTTCGAGGGTCAATTCCATTTGTGTGGGAACAAATTGTCGATTTGACATATAAGCCTAAATTTGAGATTGTGAGAGCTGAGGAAGCTGTGAGTGATAACATTTGTTCATCACATTGCATTGTTTTATACCATACTGAATCTTTCTACATGGAATGATTTTTAATGTATTGCACATTGTGCAGCCTTATGTAGTTGAGCGACATTTTCTTGATTTAAGAAAAAAATACGGCAACGTATTGGCTGTTGATCTTGTCAACAAGGTGCATATTCTTGTCTCTATGTGATTATATTTAGTGGCTTCTCTGATTTTGTTGTAATTCTTAACTACCTGACAATACTCGCCTACCCAAGTGTTTGGAGAATATTTAGTATGTGGTTAGATAGCAAATTAAAATCTTATGGGAAACACATGCGCTGTGTTGTCCATGCTCTTGTATCTGTTGTATGTACATTGCAGTAATACCTGAGATATTCATTACTGTGCCATTTTGCTCTTATCAGCATGGAGGAGAGGGGCGCTTGTGTGAAAAATTTGGAAATGCAATGCAGAATATTGCTAGTGATGATGTAAGGTAGAGTTTCTTTCTTCTAACCTTTTTCTTTCAATAATATTTCTTTCATCTAATGCAAACACCTATGGATATTGTAGATATCTCCATTTCGATTTTCATCATATTTGTGGGCACGTTCATTTTGAGCGTCTCTCGATCCTCTATGAGCAAATTGAGGATTTCCTTGAGAAAAATGGGTACTTTTCTTTCTGATCATCACAATTTTCAATTGTATAACTTTGATACTTGACTCATATTTTTTGTTTCATTTCCTCCGGTTGAGGCCTTCATGTTCCTCTGATATCCAGTAACTGGAGTTTGTTTGCCTCTATTATTTGTTTATCCTTATGTGATTTTCTTTTTAACCTTGTTTAAAATTAATAGGTATCTGTTGTTGAATGAAAAGGGTGAGAAAATGAAAGAACAACGTGGAGTTGTGAGGACGAATTGTATTGATTGCTTGGACCGTACAAACGTTACGCAGGTGGTTAATTTCAACCAGAAATAAAATTTCTACTATCATCATCATTAGTCTTCTCGTTATGATGTTTTTATGTCTGATACATAAGAAACGACCCTGAAGCTTAAAGATTACTTCTACTATATATGACTGGTGGTAGCAAACACATGGGCCTGTGTGAATAGATAGAAGTTATCATGTGATTGCTTGTGTCTTATGGTTATTGTACTATTTTTTCCTTACCATACTATGTTTGCAACCCATGTCCGCAGAGCATGATAGGTCGAAGTGTGTTGGAGGTTCAACTAAGAAGGATTGGTGTTTTTGGTGCTGAAGAAACTATTAACTCTCATCCAAATTTTGATGAAAACTTTAAAATATGTAAGTATACTGATTTTTCTTATTCAAATGAGTTACTTTTAATGGATGTTTATAATGTGTTACTAGTTGTTTGCTAAGCACTATTAACTTGGTTTTTGCTGGTGTGTGAATGATAAGAACTTGCCTTTTTATCTTCAGTATGGGCTAATCATGGGGATGATATTAGCATTCAATATTCTGGAACACCTGCTCTGAAAGGAGATTTTGTCAGGTACTTCTGCATATATCTACTCCAAATTGTTGTGTGCACCTTAACTTTCGTTATTTGAGAAGTGGATGTAAACTTATCTTCTGTGAATCCATCTTATTTTTCATTTTTTCTCAGTTTTTTGTCACATATTTTGGAATTAGATTGATTCTTGTACTTTTGGTTGAATAACTGCTCTGTATTATTGTTAATGACTAAATACTGTGGTGATACAGTGAGGCGTGAATATTGGTGTGGAAACTAACTTTGTGTGCTTTAAATTTCCTATTTGGTTTGATTACAGATGTGGCCAGCGGACAATGCAAGGGATCCTTAATGACGGAAGGAATGCCCTGGCACGCTATTATTTGAACAATTTTTGTGATGGAACAAAACAGGTTAGTATGCTTCCTTTTTTTTCCTTTAAACTTATAGATACTAGTGGAATGGCTAAAAAAATGATCGTGGTCGTCAAAATTCTGGACTAACAAACAATTCTGACTTTCTTTATGTTCTTGGATCTTATGTAAAGGATGCAATTGATCTCCTGCAAGGACACTACATTGTTTCTGTGAGTCGTGATTTAACCCCTCCATCTCAAAGTGCAAGCCTTGAGGCTATAGCTGTGAGTTCAATTTTAATTTGTTAAACTGAGGTTCACATGTTCACGGTCATAGCTTATTTATAGACATTTCCAGTTATTTCCTTGTGCACGCCATTGCTAAATATTCCTCATCTTCATTGCAGTCTTTTCCACTAGCTCTATCATTGGTGTTGACCGGGTTATTTTTAGCAACCCTGTCATTGAGGCAAGGTGAGTTTGGTCTCGCTTGTCCTAACGGATAGACATATATGTTTACAGCACATTAAAAATTTACCCTAAGAATATTGTTAATTGTTCTCTGCAGTTCGGTATGATCTTAAACACCTATTGTTTTCAGTCATATGGGCGAGCCTAAGTGTTGCTCTAGCAGCATTTGTTAGGGCTAATGGCCGGTTGTTTTGCAATCGGCCTCTTCTGCATAAGCCGCGACGTTGATTCTGTCTATATTCACTTGCACCAACGCGAATCTTTTTGTGAAGCTATATGTCATGCACTACACGATTATGGAAAAATTTTCTGCCAAGTGCTGGCACAGTTGGTTTGGAAGGAAGTCCAAGACCGTGACATATAGCTTGCTTGATAATTATATTTAATTTTTTGATTCTAATTATTTTAGTCCACAGCTTAATTCTTGATTAGTCATGTATGTAGAAGTTTGATAATATTTCATTTGCTGCTGCTGAAATGCCTTTCATTTTATTGTTAATTTTTTTTAAAAAAATAATACTCTGTACAAGTTGATTTTTTCTGTGCGTTGTAAGGGGAATCTTTTCATCTTCATATGAGATATTTTATGCAATTTTGAAATGAACCTTGGAGACATCAAGAAAGTCTTTTTACACTACTTTGGTATTATATTAATTACTTCAAATAGTAATTTTCTTTATTTTAGTATCAAAATGTACCCTTGGGAGTACCCAACTCAATACTCAAATGATCTCTCTGAAGTTTTATTTATTGATTTATTTTATTATTTTTTTTGAAAAGAAACTCTATTCATTAATCCAAAGTAAGATTACTCCTGATTTGAGGAGGGAAATACTCCCGCCAGAAACCAGTAAAACCAGAGTTACAAGCCATTTTGGCTAAATTATGTGTCATTGCATTTGAGTATCTAGATTTAAATTGAAATTGACAAACGGATAATTGGATCTTAACTTCTTTTATCTCTTGAATGATCCACTTAATCTCCTTTGTTGTTGAGGAATTATCAAGAACTAAGTCGATGACATTTTTGGCGTCAGATTCAACAATGAAAGCCGAAAATTCCGTTGACTCTGCTCCCTGGATTCCAAACAGAATAGCCTCAGCTTCTGCCTTTTCTATATCCTCAATAAAAGGGATCATTCTAGTTCCAACAGCAATAATCGAATTATTACAATTTCTCGTAATCATGTCTAGTCCCACTGTTTTCTTATTCAAACAAAAATGAGCAAATAATATGATATTGTCAGGATAACTAAAAATCTAAAAGAGCAAAAACCAGATTGACACAGCAAACAAATTGCAAAATTGTACACAAAATGCTTTCTTTTGCAGTTTTTCATCCTAATTGAAGTTCTACATGACTACTTGTGATTGTACAAGTATTTCCAGTAAGGTACCAGATTAAAAAAAAAAAAAAAATTGGATTTGGTTGCTTCCTTCATAGGTTCGAATCCAAAAGTGTACTTCTTATAAGAATTTGAGACAATCAATGATTTTATCTACTCTGTCTAAGCCCGGTTGATTTAACGGCGGGTTTTCAATCAAAAAAAAAAAAAATCAATGTAAAACTGAAGGTTACGATTATCCATCATCATGATGTAAGCATAATATATCCATCAAAGCACAAAAATAGATGCTCACAAATCAATATATAGCATTGAAATCTCATTTATTTTAATCAAAGGAAACAAGTATAATATCAGAATTCAAAACAATCAGTGTCACTGCTGCATTTCGACAAACATAATGAAGACATTAAAAAAAAAAGGGGGATATTATCATTTTGCTACCCAATGATTTGTCAATATGCAGTCTAACACCAAAAGTTTGAAAATATTTAGTCTTCCACCTGATAATACGAAAATATACAATTTCCCACCCAATTTCAAAAGGCGTGTTACTGAATTTAAGGTGAGAGTACCAAAATACCCCTAATTGCATAAGTGAAAGTTGAAAAAGCTTTTGTTACCGATGGAGACAAAGAAGTCTCCACTTTAGATAAACATCTTAAAATCCATTACATATTAAATACAAAAAAAGAAAAAAGAAAAAAGACACTTAAAAATACATTCTAGTAGCACATCAAGGTGGTTTTAGTGGGTCAAACAAAGCAAGAAAAGTGCATTGCATGCCAAAATATTATCTTTGTCGGGTGCAAGCAGTTGCAATGGTCTCAACTATAACGCAAAATCCTAATGCAATGTTCTAATCATGTGGGATGAAATATTGCGGGTTTTAGAAGTGGTTTACAAATGAGGATTTGGTAATTTCTAACACTAGTGATGAGATTCCGAGTGAGGATCAACACTTGCAGCTGAATGATGATATGATAAAGATATATAAGATGCTGAAAAGTGTCGAAGTGAAGATTAAATATGTAACCATACTTTTATCTGCCATTGTAATTGGACTATACCTGGCAGTAATTTATAGGTGTTCACGGTCCATAATATGTTCAAAATGTTATCCAAAATACATATAGTGCTCATGCAAGAGCATATACAAAACAACACAAAAGCAACATACACAGTTATAATTCATGGGTGTTCACTTGTCACATGAGATTGTTGTGATGGTATAATTTCTGATCGCTCCAGAATCACTTCGTTGGTTTCTGAGGCTCATTAGGTGCTCTCTTTCTTGATCCCTTTCGGCCTTTCAATTTTCTTCATCACAACTGGAGGATCAATATTTGGCCTTTCAGTAGGTTCCCATATGCTTGCATCAAGAATGAGGCTAAACATTACTGAGTAAGTATTCTTATAAGCCTGAATGCTATACCATGGTGAAATGTACTCCTCAACACTATGTCAAATATAAGTAATTGCACTAATAAAATTGGCATATGGGATCCCAGCCAATAATTAAAAATACGGATAATGCCTCGAGGCGGTCAACCATTAAGGCGCAATGCAGACCGCCTGGAGACGGCGAGGCGGGTGCCTCAATCCGAAAATGAAAAAAAAAATTAAAATCATAATATCAACATAATAAAAACATCAACAAATATACGTAAAACACAGTTAAAAAATATATATAAACAAAGTGATAGAGAATTAATTAATTAATCAAACATCACAACTTCTTAATTTAAAAAATATATATAAGCAATGCGACAGAGAACTAAGAACCATTAGACCTCAAAAATCAGCAATCAAACCCTAACCCCTAATTCAATTTCTTGTAATCGTAATAATATAAAAAATAAATAGTAAAATTAAAAATTATTTTTATTTAAACAGAAAATAAAACCTAATTTTATTTAAACAGAAAATTAGGGGTCATGCGCACATGAGAGAGAGAGACGCGCATGATCCCTAATTTTTTCAAATTATTTATTATTTCTCTATTTCACATCTTCTGTTCTTCACATATTCTCTTCTTCTTCTCACCTTCACATCTTCTCTTTTTCTTGCCTCAACAGCCAGTTTTTGGCTACCAAAACCTAATTCAACAGCCACTACCAAAATCTAATCCAAATCAGTTAAAACCTAATTGATTGAAACTAATTTCCAGAGATAGAGCTTACCTTCCTGAGAGAGGCAGACATGTATGAGAGGAAAAAAATGAAGCCAGAGAGAGAGACGTGCATGAGAGAAAAATAAAATGAAACCGGGTTCTTTTTTAATATATTGACCCCAAACGATGATGTTTTGGAGGCAAAAAAAAAATTAAAATAAATTGGTTGCACGTGAGGTTGCCGCCTCTGGCCGCTTCGGCGTCAGGCGGCATGAGGCGGTCTCCTCACACACAGTGATGCGGGAAAATTATAAAACACGCCAGAGGCGGACGCCTCGGCTCACCGTCACTGAGAGGCGGTGACACGGCGCCTCTGGCAGTATTTTTAAACACTGATACCATCAATTTCCCAATAACCACAGTCACATGATTTATTCCCTAGCTTCACTATAAACCTCTTCGCTGGATAATATGATTTATCTATCACTTGGAAGTTCAGTTCACTTGAAGGCTGAACATGCATCTTCTGAACTTACAAAGTTTCCCTCTATCAGCCATAACAAGTGCAGCGGTATATTCATACAAATTATGATAAACCTTTAAGTTATCACCATGGACCTTAGATTTGGCCTTTTCTATAGTCCTATACATTTTTAATGTATTAATCTTAACATTATATGTTTTTTGCATATATGACCTGAGGACTTAAATTATTCACATTAGGATCAACAGTGACATGACCCATAATTTTCACAATTATCCATTTATGAGACACGTTCACCCCCTTGCTGTTTGTCGACATTCATGCTTCTTATAGTATCCTCTAAGAATAAACCCAAACTTATCATTTAGTCTTGCGGCATATATAAACAATGGAGAATCAGTTTCCTTACAAGTTTCCTTAAACCTTATAGGTTCATTATATATTCGTTTGATTTCAAAGCCCTTCCACACCATCACTTCAGTCAAGACACTCGTAAAATGGCTAACATCTTTGAACACAAAACCTATCTTCAACTTATGTTTACCATCATTACCCATTTTATACTCATGATCACCTAAATATGTCATTAGCTTTGTGGTGCCAGCTTTTTCGTCATCCTAGATCAGAAGAAGAACCAACCACACTAACTTGTTGATCACCATCATCTGAAAGACAATATTCTGCATCTGATTCATCTCCCTTACTGCCCTGATTGTCCTCATTGTTCTGCCCATCATTAACCTCATCATTAGTATTCCCTTCAAACTCACTGTCAATAGCAGCAAATCGTTTGTTGTCTTCACAGTCTAAAAGCATATTATCCCTACAATCTTCATGATTTTCATCTTCATGATGAGGTAGTGTAAATTCAGGAATTTCATTCAACCCAGTAATGATTTCCTCAGGCCATTATACTCCTAAACTGAAATTCGAAACCAAAAACTAAATTTTCATTGTTGGGATATATGCCATAGAGCATAATGTAATATGTAAATGGGATTTTATTTTAAATACTAAACAATATAATTATTCATTTATTAAAATGTTATTTTTAAAGTCGCATATTATAAATTATCATGTATGCCATTGGATATTAAATGTACTTTCAGACTTAATGTATAAGTGTTATACACAAGAGGATATAAGTCTGAAATTAGTAATCTTAAATACTTCGTAGAGAGCAAACAAAGACAATCATTTTATTTTGTTGGGGTAGTTGTGGAACCCCTAGGGTCGGATCGGTGCCCCGGGCAGCGGAAATGGCTCTAACCCATGGAAATCAAGTATGGGTGTAATTTTAAATTATTTAATGAAATATTATATTTCATTACGAGTGTATAGGAAAACACCGGGACTGAATCGGAGTTCGGAAGCTCCAGAACGAGAGAAAACAAAATCAGCGCGCGTAGCGCGAATCGTGCGTGCTACAATGCGCGCACACTCTTTGGTTTACAGTACGCGCACGCACTGTGCGCGTATAGATCATATTTTTTTATTTTTTATTTTTTATTTTTTCAGTTCAAAATTTTCATTTCCTTCAGCTCACATTCCAGTGAGCTGAAGGAATTAGGGTCTTTGACCCTAATTCTTTCCGGTCTTCCCTAAACACTTCAAAAACACCCAAAATTAATTTTTAATTTCAAAACTAACATCAACACATGTTATAGAATAAAAATCAATTTTTTCAAAATATCAAATATTTTTACAAAATATAAATTTATTCTAGATACGCATTTGCGTAAATTTTGAACCCAATGCACAAACCAAATTAGAACCCCAATAAGAAATTTCTCATGAACAATTCTAGGTCACCCAAAGTTGGTCAAATGATTCTAGAATGGTAGCCATAGCTCTAAACTTTAATCAAGAGTTCCAAACACTAATTATGTTTATGTCTAACATAAATATTTTGACTCAATTACAAGCATACTGTGTTTATACTTCCAAAGCATCCTAACACAATTTATTAGCCTTATTTCAACATTAAGCTATGTGATCATGCATCTAATACACAAATGAACATAGCTTAGGAGAATATCAAACATTACCTAGTAAGTTTGATGTAAGATCCAATCTACTTCTCCTTTGTGAAATTGTTGGAGAAACTCCAAGGTGTGCAAGCTTGACTCCAAGATCCAATCTTGTTTCCAATGCTACCGAGCTTCACATCATTGTAGAGACCTCACAAGCTTCTCTAAACACTTCTCTAACTAAGGCTAAAGAATTTGCTTGTATTTGAACTTGTAATTAAAACCTTCCTAAAACTTGATATTTATAGCAAAACTTAGGTAATTTTTAATTAATAAAAGTTGTAATCAACTTTTAAGTGGGCTTAATCCAATTTGTCCAAATATGTACAATTAGGTGTGACTAATCTCAATTGTCTCCCACTTTGATTTAATCCAATTAAATCAAGCCAAGGATTAGGAAATGATTAGTTCAATGTTTGCCACTTTGATTTAATCCAATAAAATCAAGCTAAAACACATATTATTACATACTTACAATTACCATAATATCCTCAAATGATAGAGATAATTATGATTTTACAATTAAGCCATTGTATAATTATTGAATTAATCCAATTAATCCAATTAGGTCAAAGTAAATAATCAATATTATCCAATAACACTTGATTATCTTAGTTGATAATTATAATATAGAATATTATCTTTTATCAAAAATAATCGGCTACCTAAGTGCTCAACAAGTACACTTCATATTGAGACTATCTAAGTTCAGACATGTTCGTCATATAAGCCTAGCTAATATGTACGCAATTCGGCCACCTCCGAATCCACGAAGAACACGAACGACCTTTCTGAACTATACAAGTCGAGGTCATCACATATGTTTAACAATCATTCTGTCGCAGGCTATCCGAGTTGTGCTCACGAAATATAGAATACACCGTCAAGTTTCCAAGGCACACATCTCATGTCGACATGTTCACGATTCTTTACAACTGATGCGATCCACCCTAGGTGATCGACTTTGGCCAAAGTCTTTAAGAATCGTGACTTTACTTACATGGATACCTAAACCCCTTATGGAGTTATGGTACACATACGGGCCGAAGGATTCTATCTTGCTTCGCACTTGATTATTGAGTGCATTGGTTCACATCCAACGAACATCTAGATGCTAGACCATGAAAGGTTTCTGACATACATGACATCAAAGTGTGGAGGATCTCACACAAAATCAATGCTATCCTATAGTCAAAGGATTACATATGCTACTCAACTCGAGGAGATTCCTATTGACAGTGGTGTGTATTTCCAACTATTAGCAATCACCTGTGAGTCATTCGGTATTCTCTCGAACGAATACCCACATATCTATATGAGTTTCCAAAACTCATGGTACATCGCATTAAACCATTAGAACTCTAATTCCAATATACGACATGTGCTAGTCTTATAGGTTATAGAAATTCGACCGTATTCCAAAACCAACAAATATGAATATTTACTTTAAGCATTATTTACACCCAGTGTCAAAACTATTCTAAAGTCGATGTCATTCTTAGCATATCTATACATCAATTTAATATGCATAATGACAATAACATTATAAAGTATGAAATGAAAAATGTAGTTATTTTATTAATAAATAATAAAATGTATAATTCGGATTGGCACTCCAAGCACCAACTCCAATAAACTCCCACTTGCTTAGTGCCAATCTGGATGGTACCGTAGTCCCATCTCCTCCGCATGTTTATGGAATAACTTAAAGGTAAGGCCTTGGTAACCGGGTCTGCTATGTTGTCTTGTCTTTGAACCTTCAAGACAAATATGTCTTTTCGTTCAATAATCTCTCTAATTACGCGGTATTTCCTTTCCACGTGTTTATAATTGGAATGCGCCATTGGCTCTTTAGCTTGCGTGATGACTCTATTATTATCACAGTACAATGGGATCGAATCCACAATACTAGGCACAACGTCAAGTTCTGTGACAAAAATTCTAATCCAAATAGCTTCTTTAGCAGCTTTTGAAGCCGCTATAAATTCTGCCTCAGTGGTGGAATCAGCTGTTGAGCCTTGCTTTGAACAGCGCCAACTAACAGCACCACCGTTAAGGGTTAATATGTATCCCGATGTAGATTTTCGATCATCTGGATCTCCTTGGAAGTCGGAGTCTGTATAACCCTTAATTTATAGCTCATCTTCTACATATATCAAAAACTTATTCTTGGTACCTTTAAGATATTTTAGGATATGTTTCACGGTTGTCCAATGATCATTACCTGGATCAGATTGATATCGGCTGGTCACACTGATGTCGAAACTGATGTCAAGTCTAGTACATAACATAACATACATTATGCTTCCAATACAAGAAGCATATGGCAAGTTAGACACCTAACTCTCTCTTCCTCAATTGAGGTGCCATTTTCTTAGAAAGATGTATGCCATATCGAAAAGATACATGTGCTGCATTGCAGTTGGTAAGACTATACCTTTCTAACATCTTATCTATATACGTCGATTTTGACAACCCTATAAACTTCCTAACTCTATCTCGGTAGAGCCTTATACCTAGTATATATGAAGCTTAACCCATATCTTTCATGGAGAAATTCTTATAAAGGTAGGCTTTCACACTTTACATTATCCCTATATCATTTCCTATGATAAGGATTTCATCTACATACAAGACTAGGAAAACAATCATGCTCCCACTAACTTTCTTATAAACACATGGTTCTTCCTCATTCTTGATGAATCCAGATAATCTAATTATCTCATCAAAATGATGATTCCAGCTTCGGGATGATTTTTTAAGTCCATAAATAGACTTTTGGAGCTTACAAACTAAGTTTCAAGTCTCACTAGATACGAAACCCTCTGGTTGTTCCATATAGATCTCATCCTCAAGGAATCCATTTAGGAAAGGGATTTTCACATCCATCTGCCATATCTCATAGTCGTGATATGCAGCAATGGGTAAAAGAATCCTAATAAATTTTAGCATGGCTACTAGTGAAAAAGTTTCCTTATAGTCAATACCAGGACGTTGAGTGTAACCTTTTGCTACCAGTCACGCCTTAAAGATTTCCACCTTTCCATCGGGCCCTCGCTTCCTTTTATAAACCCATTTACAACCAATAGGTTTAACTCCTTCAGGAAGTTCAACTAAGTCCCAGACTTTATATGCATGCATTGAATCCATTTCGAATTTCATGGCTTCTTGCCATTTTCTGGAATCGATATCCAATATCGCTTCTTATATATATAGTCGGATCTGTTTCCTCTAAGAGGAGAACATCAAGGCTCACATAAGATGTTAAAAACAATCTCTCATGAGGCCTTGATATTCTATTCGACTTACATGGAACCTTTGTTGTAGATCTTTCATCTAATTGGATTTCTGGTTCCATCTCAGGTTCCTTAATGTTGCGATCAAACTCATTAAGTTTAATCTCTCTACAATTTGCACTTTCTCTCAAAAATTACTTTTCAATAAAAGTTACAAAGCGAACAACAAATACATTTCGTTATTCAGAACCATAGAATTGATATCCCATGGAATTATCAGGATATCCAACGAACCTATATTTATACGCTCTGGGTGATAGTTTATCCCGCTGGGCAATTCTAACGTATGCAGGACAACCCCAAATCTTTAAATGTCTAAGACTTGGATTTCTACCGAATCATATCTGATAGGGGGTCGTAGAAATAGCTTTCAATGGAACCCTATTAAGTATGTACGCAGCTGTTTGTAAAGCGTAACCCCAAAGGTATAAGGAAGATCCGTATAGCTCATCATGGATCGCACCATATCCAATATAAAGTACGATTTCTTCATTCAGACACTCTATGTGTTGAGGTGTTCTTGGTGGGCTATATTTGGCGAGAATTCCATTCTCCCTTAAATAATTTCTAAATTCTTCACTCATATATTCATCGCCTCGATCTAATCCAAGGCATTTGATGAATTTATTGGTTTATTTTTCTACTTCATTTCGAAATATTTTGAATTTGTCAAATGTTTCCGACTTATGTTTCATTAGACAGACATATCCATATCTAGACTTGTCATCTGTGAAAGTCACAAAGTATGTGGAACCATTATGAGCGACATGATTTAATGGACCACACACATCGCTGTGTATTAGCTCTAGTAAACCTCCAGCACGGTGTCCAACACCTAGTAATGTGGCCTTTGTCATATTTCCTTGGATATATGACTCACAAATCGGATAAGGATTTAAGGTAAGATTTTCAATCAAACCATCATTTACCAATTTGGATAGACATATAACACCTATGTGGCCCAATCTCATATGCCATAATTCAGTACTATTTAATTCAGACTTCCTACTTGTATTTTTCTCTATTTTAAAGACATCTTTATATGTTTCCAAAACATAGTGACTGTTTGATAAAGAACATTCACATTTCAATAAATTTTCTTTATCATACAAATATAAAGTTTCATCCTTAATGTTTATTTTATATCTCTCTTTATCTAATATTGACAGTGATATTATTTGTCTGATAATTGAGGGAACATAATAATAGTCATGCAAATATAATTTACATCCATTTGGGAGATCTAGAACAACAGTTCCTATGGTCTTGACATCCAATGTCTCGCCATTGCTAACTCTAAGCTGGATCTCCCATTTATTTAGACTTCTTTTAACCCTCATTTCCTGCAGGGAATTACAAATATGAGTAGAACTGTCAGTGTCTAACACCCATCCACTATTTGCATCTAAGGCTAATGAGACATCAATCAGTGGAAAAATACAAAGCGTACCTGATGGTCCTATTTTTCCTTTAAGCTCTGGACAGTCATTCTTCCAGTGTCTAGACTTCTTGCATTGTAGACATTGATCACGAGCTACTTTCGTTTTGCGCCTTTGCGCTTCTTGGAGTTTTTCTTTGATATCTTATTCTTCTCCATCTTTATTTTCTTTGACTTCCTATAAGACTTTGAAGAGTCAGCTATACCATGGAGATACAATGTGGGGTTTCCTTTCTTCAAATCTTGCTCCGCCGTGTGTAGCATGTTATGAAGTTCTTCCAATGTGGCTTGCATCGAATGTATATGGAATTTAATACAAGTCAGCATAAGAACCAGACAAACAAGACATAATCAAATTACGGCCTAGCCGTTCATCAAACACAATGCCCTGTCATTCTTGTAGGGGTTTTAGGGGCAGAATCCGGTAACGCAGCGGAAGCGGCGGAAGATCGTATCTTCCGATTTCAAAACTTTTTCTCGGATTAATTAAATAAACATATTTATTTAATATTCCAATAATCAAATTATGAAATAAAATTCAATAAATCATATTTAGGTGAATTTACCAAATTACCCTTACTTTGGTATTTTGTCCATTTTAGTCCGAAATTGATCTAATCAATTTTGAATGATTCTAAATCATTTCTAAGATGAACTTAGCATGTTCAAAACACCAAAAGCAACAAAATCCCCAAATATTACATCCTTGGCCGAATGCTCCCTAAGGGGTGCCATTTGTGCACTTTGTCATTTCATGCATCAAAACATATCAAGATGTAATCCAATGAACATGAAACTTTATATGCATCATATACACATCCAAATACACAACATATATGAAAATCCCCAAATTTGGAATTGGTCATGAACCCTAATTTTTCAATTTCTTCAAATTGGACAAATTAGACCAAATTGGTTAAATCATTACTTTAATCATGTTTCTTCCATCCAATCAAAGTCTCAACACAATGAAACAACTCAAGATCAAATCTAGGTCATCTAAGAGTGGGTCAACAACTCTAGATTAGCAACATGGTTTCCAAAACCTTAAAAGAAAGCTTATAACTACAATAGTCACAACCTTCCTTCATTATACATGCTCAACACTTCCATCAAAACTTCCATCAACAAAAACACAAGAATAAAGAAAGAAATAACCTAAGAACATCATATGTTAAAGCCTAGATCCTAAGGAACATTTTCCTTTCTAATAGCAAGTTGGAAAAACTCACTAAAATCCAAGCTTTCTTTGATTTCTTCTTTCTTTCTCACAAGCTTCCTTTGCTTCCATTAATGGAGTTTTTTCTTAAAGTGTATTAGGTTAACATTTCAATGAAATGAAATCAATATACTTGCCCAAAGAGGCCTTGGCCGAAATTGGCCATAAATATATACCAAATTAACATTTCATTTTCATTTCAAGTTAATTTGCTTAACTTAATACAATATCTAATAACACTTTATTGATATTTATTTTAAGTCAACAAATGCAACTTAGAAAAATATAACTCTTATATTTATTAGTGTTGGCCGAAAATATCAAAAAATAAAGGAAATGGATATTCCAATTTTAACAATTAAAACAAATATCCAAGGAAGTCAAATTCAATTTGACAACCTTTTCCTTTAATGTAAAGTCAAACATTTACACTTATAATCATTTCCTAACTTTATCATTTGGTGAGATATTATATTTTAATTATATTAATCATTTAACAATTAAATAATTAAATAATTAATTAAATACAAATATATCAAATATATGTATTATATTTACTTTAAATATCTCAAATACATATATTGATGATATATGTCAAATACCTTTATTTGACTATTTATTAATGTGTATTTAATAATATCATATATTAAATACAAATACACATTAATTAGGAAATGACGGTTCGGCCCGTTCGCATGTATTTTTCGTTTAACGATTAAACGATTTATAAATAATCATCATTATTCATAAATGTTGCTCTAGTGCTCTACGAGTATGTTTCATTATTAAGACTCTCTAGATTCAGGTATATCCGTCACGAAATCCAATTTCATGTCCATAATCTATCCACCCGTAGATTATGACGATCACGAATAAACTAGCTGAATCATACAGGTCGAGGTCATTGCATACATAAATCCCTCCGTCACAGGTATCCAGATAATCCCAGAGATATAGATGAACGTCAAATCTCTATAGGTATTATCTCGTCGACGTATCTATTAGCAATCTCTAAATAACATTCGGAACTTACTTCCGAAGTATACTGTGGCCACAGATTTAACAGACTGCTAATAATATATGGACTACCTATGCTCTGTACACAGAACTGACGGATCCTATCTTGACACACACAGGATATCCTGAGGATCGATCCACACCCAACGAACAAGCGGAGGTCTGATCTAAATAGATCGGTGACGTGACTGCCATCTAAGTGTGGAGGATGTCTCATACATCCACAGTGGTGTCTCAAGTCGAAGGACCACTATTCTACTCAACCCGAGAAGATTCTTATTGACGTTGGCGTACCATCCATTAAGAATCTTCGGTGAGCCGTTCAGTGTTTTTCACTATAAACACCTACACGTCTATACGAGTCTCCATAGACTCATGGTTCATTGGGATAAACCATCGGACCAAGTCTCGATATACGACATGTACTGGTCTCAACGGATTTGACTAACCGACCCGTGTTAGCAAATCTTGACCAGGAACTTTGTTTGATAATATACATATAGCAGTGACACTTCCCAATGTCAATTACAAACTAACTTTGTAACTGTGTACTGCATTATATATTATCGGGCCTTTGTCTAATATATACATATCACTAAACCACATTTAGTTTCAATCTAATCGTAATCAGATCGAATACGTATATAAGAACAAGAGGTGCAACCATAAATAAGTAATATTATGGAATAAGGGGATGTTCGTATTCATGAATCAGACATAAATACGGCCCGGATTGGCGCTCTGAGCACCAACCCCAACAATTTCTCCCACTTGCTCTAGTGCCAATCCACGGTATCATATACACGTCTCAATGTGCATCATATGCACATGGCCCTCAAAAGCTCACCAGTACTTAAGAGGCAAGAAACAAGTCCGCTATGAAATATCGAGTTTGTTAAACAAACTCTATCGTTTCCCATAGTCAGCATCATTCATATTTTGTAGAATCTAAATTATACATTAATATGAATGGATGCTACATCTGTATTATGCTACAACTACTAAGTTGTCCAAGTATTTAGGGATCAAATCCAAAAATATTATGAGGACAACCGCAAGCACAACACCAATTTAAAACTTCTATTTAAAAGGTCACTATGCAACTTCATAAGTCAATACTTTATAAGTTGCATTTAATTCCACTATAAAAGTAGAATCCTTCGTGACACTCCCACTGCATCTATTGTGACTCTTTATGACGTAGACTGTCCAACGTCATAATTAGTCTCAAAACTAATATGACCCTAATGGTTGCAGACTATATTCTCCATGAATTAGAAACTCGTTCTTAATATCTCAAAGATCACAAAGAACATGTTTCAAGATCCATCATATGGTCTATAGGATGTCAAAATAACTCGTAACAATTACGATTAAATCGACATCGATAATCGCATACAATAAAGTATTCACTATGTCATCATCAAATGATACATAATATTGTTTAGACATTCTAATCAATATCTCTTTCGAAAAAGGAATCATCATTTACGAAAGATGAATACTATGTATAAGACATACAATAACTGTCGAACAGTTATACTAACTGTCATACAGATAGCCTTGTTATGTCCTTCATTAGATCATATCTAATGTACGAATAATAGGGGTATCTCACAAGTCTCCAAGTTTCATATCATATATAAAACTTTATATCAAATATAACAGAGACTACTCCCACTTCTTTCACGGAGTAAAAAAGACTTAGGTAAATCTTTTACCTCACAAACATCTCATTATTACTATAATGACAATGTCGTTAAGATATATAACACTAGAAAGTAATATGTATGCTCCCACTAACCCTTCTAATCACATATGTATTCTATATACTTTGACAAGATCAGACAATCTGACGATATCAAAAATAGAGAACACATACTTCTGGAAGACTTATCCGAGTCTACAATAGGCTCTATAAGCTAGCACACTAAACTGCGATCTCAGCAGAACACAAACTCTAGGGCCATTCCAGAATGAACTCTTCAAACAAGGAAATCACAACTGATCTCTTATCTGAATAAGTCATCCAAAAACGCCACTTTGCATTCTTTAGCTAAAATATACAGTTTAATATCAACATTAACCAATATATCTTTAATTGTTCAATTAGCGTGACTAGAGATAAGTTTTCTCAGAATCTACAATAGATTGCTGAGTATAACTTTTCTCACTGTCATACTGTAAAGGTCAAACCTTTAATAAGCTCACAATGCTTTCGCTGCGCAAACAATTAGCACATATCATGAACTAATTCATAATGAAAGCTTAATCAAGTTCAAAACTTGATCGTAGTAAGCTATGAACAATCTTAGATCTAAGGTTCAATGGTGAACTTCCAGAATCGATATCAAATATCGCTTCCATTAAAAGTCATAGGATAATTTTTCTTCAGTAAGAAAACAACGGAACCATTAAGTATCAAATACTCGTGAATGATTTGTTATCCTATTGGACTTGTACGGAAGATGTATAAGGGTTGTTTCATCTTATTAATTACGTAGTTCCATTTATAATTTATCATTCTCACATTTGACTTCAATAAGTCAAGTCTTTTCTACAATAATTAACATCAGATGTTACACACCAAGTAATAAAACAATTTATTACTTAGGATCGTAGGAATATATTCTATTAAATAGAATACAATATTCTATTAAACAGAATAAACGATAAACTTTTACTTATACCTCCGAGGTGTAAGTAATTTCCATTATATAACTATTATATAAAAGAAAGATTGAAATCTCAAACTTTTCAAGATTCAAATTTTCTACCTATACATATCATATATGCAACTGTAGAAAATAATGGAACATTAATTAAAGAGATGAATTAGTGTTACTGGAGTATAACCCCAAGAGTATTGAAACTAATTCGGTAACTTTCAATATCAGACGAATCAAATCATATAAGATTCGATTGCTCCCACTACTCAATTCCATCAAGATGGAATCGTGGAAGAACAATATTGAATATGAATCATATTCACTAAATAACCTTAGAACTAATTGCTTTAAATTCATACGTTTGATCGTATCAAAGATCTTTGAACAGTTCAAAGACATGTTATGAATTTTGAGGATAGAATTCTCTAAAACCTTTAGATTGAATATATTTGAACAAGTCAAAAATGTTCAATCTACGTTTCATCAGAACGGATTGAGAGTACTTGAAACTTTCAAGACTTTCAATATGTGTTCCTTCAGAAACACGTAACTAAGTTATGACAATTCATCAACTAAGTTACGAAATAAAGAAAACTATCTTAAGCAATTATTATTTATAAAACTACATACATCCAATGTATCAGTTAAATAAATCTGGTGGTCCAATGACAATCATTGGTTAAATGAAATCTTAATCACTTTCCTGAATACAATATTCATTAAATGGATAAGGATGTGTGGTGTGATCTAGTATCAAACCATCCTTTACCATACGGAATAAGCATCCCATACTTAAGTGATTAAATTAAATTCATAAAGCACCGTTCTAAATTATTTACTTTACCGAATAATTTTTCTTAATGTTTATCTCTAAATCAATGACACTACTAGTTATTATAAAATATGTAACAATTGTTTATAAAGAACAAGTGACTATCCAATAGTCGCAAGTTCCGATATCAAATATCAAAACAATCGTTAACCAATATTTCAAATAACTAGACGGGAGATCTGGTATCCAATACCTATAGTTGTAGTATTGTGAAAATCGATATTTTCTATACACAAATATACGCATCTCCCCTTTTTAGCTTTACTATTTGCATTCAACTATTCACAACAATTGTAAATAACTGATTAGCAAATTGTGTCTGACACATTACCTCTAAAGGTAATTAAAGCTTAGAAACGTCATTACTAGATAAACAAATACCTAATAGGGCTTTCTAAATGCCAGTCAAGAATCTCGAGACATGAACTAATTCAAGTCAATTCTTACTGCATAAGAAACTATTGTCTCTAAAGTATTATATCCTAAAGGGATATCTATCTAGATTATCTATCATGACTTAGAAACTAAGTCACTAACCATCTTTATTTTTAAGAAAATCGGAACAATAGTTCCCGATGGTTTAGACCAATCTAATAATATCCTAGTCTAGTAGTATCTAGAACCTATTCTAGAATAACTGCAACCAAGAGTCTAGTCAGATAACATATCATAATATGTGTGCAGTAAATAAAAGTTTAATTCTATATAACAATAGAATAAGGAAACAAACAAGCGGCAATTTCCATAATAACATACACTGCCTAAGTTATGGAATATTTTAAACTTAGCAGTGCCTCCCACTATTTTTACGTAATGCCGTAATCCCCAACGGAAAGACGAGAATTCAATAATTAAATCGAATTCCATAATGGGAAGAGGACCCCATGAATATATTTCGACTCACAGCAGAGGCACGGTCTCGCCGACGTATATTCACAGGTAGACAACTAATTGTCAATCACTCACTAGTGACTCCAAGGTTCCGGTCCTGGCCGTTTCTCGTTGTCGCTGCGAAGGCAGGCCCACAAGGAGACGTACCAAGGTTAAACTTGTCAATGATAAACTCAAGTTACTTGCGTAACCCTGACAGCTAGGGCACGTTCAGGATTCCGCTTTCGCTTGAATTTATCTAGTATCTAATATACATTCGGCATAAATAAATTTCTATCAGCTACACCCTCACAGCAGAGGCACGGTCTCGGATGTAGTCAACAAAAAGATATTTATAAACCGTATTGACAAGACGGACCAAGAAACAAGTATTCCAAATACTAGTTACTATAAAACCTTATTAAGCGGGGATATTTCATTAAGTGTCATACACCCTAAATCTAATCAAATTAGATTATAACAAGCATGCTTAAAGTCAAGAAAACATGATTAAACATTGAATAAAACAAGCTAATCATTTATGGAGGCCTAGAATCAGACTCGCTCTGATACCATTTTGTAGGGGTTTTAGGGGCAGAATCCGGTAACGCAGCGGAAGCGGCGGAAGATCGTATCTTCCGATTTCAAAACTTTTTCTCGGATTAATTAAATAAACATATTTATTTAATATTCCAATAATCAAATTATGAAATAAAATTCAATAAATCATATTTAGGTGAATTTACCAAATTACCCTTACTTTGGTATTTTGTCCATTTTAGTCCGAAATTGATCTAATCAATTTTGAATGATTCTAAATCATTTCTAAGATGAACTTAGCATGTTCAAAACACCAAAAGCAACAAAATCCCCAAATTTTACATTCCTTGGCCGAATGCTCCCTAAGGGGTGCCATTTGTGCACTTTGTCATTTCATGCATCAAAACACATCAAGATGTAATCCAATGAACATGAAACTTTATATGCATCATATACACATCCAAATACACAACATATATGAAAACCCCAAATTTGGAATTGGTCATGAACCCTAATTTTTCAATTTCTTCAAATTGGACAAATTAGACCAAATTGGTTAAATCAATTACTTTAATCATGTTTCTTCCATCCAATCAAAGTCTCAACACAATGAAACAACTCAAGATCAAATCTAGGTCATCTAAGAGTGGGTCAACAACTCTAGATTAGCAACATGGTTTCCAAAACCTTAAAAGAAAGCTTATAACTACAATAGTCACAACCTTCCTTCATCATACATGCTCAACACTTCCATCAAAACTTCCATCAACAAAAACACAAGGAATAAAGAAAGAAATAACCTAAGAACATCATATGTTAAAGCCTAGATCCTAAGGAACATTTCCTTTCTAATAGCAAGTTGGAAAAACTCACTAAAATCCAAGCTTTCTTTGATTTCTTCTTTCTTTCTCACAAGCTTCCTTTGCTTCCATTAATGGAGTTTTTCTTTAAAGTGTATTAGGTTAACAATTAAAATGAAATGAAATCAATATATACTTGCCCAAAGAAGGCCTTGGCCGAAATTGGCCATAAATATATACCAAATTACATTTCATTTCATTTCAGTTCTTTGCTTAACTTAATACAAATATCTAATAACAACTTTATTGATATTTATTTTAAGTCAACAAATGCAACTTAGAAAAATATAACTCTTATATTTATTAGTGTTGGCCGAAAATATCAAATAAATAAAGGAAAAGATATTTCAATTTAACAATTAAAATAAATATCCAAGGAAGTCAAATTCAATTTGACAACCTTTTCCTTTAATGTAAAGTCAAACATTTACACTTATAATCATTTCCTAACTTTATCATTTGGTGAGATATTTATATTTTAATTATATTAATCATTTAACAATTAAATAATTAAATAATTAATTAAATACAAATATATCAAATATATGTATTATATTTACTTTAAATATCTCAAATACATATATTGATGATATATGTCAAATACCTTTATTTGACTATTTATTAATGTGTATTTAATAATATCATATATTAAATACAAATACACATTAATTAGGAAATGACGGTTCGGCCCGTTCGCATGTATTTTTCGTTTAACGATTAAACGATTTATAAATAATCATCATTATTCATAAATGTTGCTCTAGTGCTCTACGAGTATGTTTCATTATTGAGACTCTCTAGATTCAGGTATATCCGTCACGAAATCCAATTTCATGTCTATAATCTATCCACCCGTAGATTATGACGATCACAGATAAACTAGCTGAATCATACAGGTCGAGGTCAATGCATACGTATAATCCCTCCGTCACAGGTATCCAGATATTCCCAGAGATATAGAAGTGAACGTCAAATCTCTATAGGTATTATCTCGTCGACGTATCTATTAGCAATCCCTAAATAACATTCGGAACTTACTTCCGAAGTATACTGTGGCCACAGATTTAACAGACTGCTAATAATATATGGACTACCTATGCTCTGTACACAGAACTGACGGATCCTATCTTGACACACACAGGATATCCTGAGGATCGATCCACACCCAACGAACAGGCGGAGGTCTGATCTAAATAGATCGGTGACGTGACTGCCATCTAAGTGTGGAGGATGTCTCATACATCCACAGTGGTGTCTCAAGTCGAAGGACCACTATGCTACTCAACCCGAGAAGATTCTTATTGACGTTGGCGTACCATCCATTAAGAATCTTCGGTGAGCCGTTCAGTGTTTATCCACTATAAACACCTACACGTCTATACGAGTCTCCATAGACTCATGGTTCATTGGGATAAACCATCGGACCAAGTCTCGATATACGACATGTACTGGTCTCAACGGATTTGACTAACCGACCCGTGTTAGCAAATCTTGACCAGGAACTTTGTTTGATAATATACATATAGCAGTGACACTTCCCAATGTCAATTACAAACTAACTTTGTAACTGTGTACTGCATTATATATTATCGGGCCTTTGTCTAATATATACATATCACTAAACCACATTTAGTTTCAATCTAATCGTAATCAGATCGAATACGTATATAAGAACAAGAGGTGCAACCATAAATAAGTAAATTATGGAATAAGGGGATGTTCGTATTCATGAATCAGACATAAATACGGCCCGGATTGGCGCTCTGAGCACCAACCCCAACAATTCTAGATATCGAATCTTGTCTATCATGTTCAAAACATGAGTACTGACAACTCCTCCCTCTTTTAGTCAGGACAGAACAATTCCTTAGACCTTCGATAAAGTTCCAACTCTTGGTTTGCCTCGAACAACTCATTGATTGTTCCCTGATGCTCCAAACATCCGGTACTTCAATGTACTGTCTTAGAAAATCTGGAACCATCGATCCTAAGATGTAGGATTTCTCCTTTAGGATATCATCCTTCCATCTATCAAAAATTTCTCGCTCTTCTGGAGTGGAGTCATGATCGATATTAACAGGCAATGGATTGATCGTGACATAAGTCAACTTTTCATACTCTAAGACAAGACGCATGTTCATTTCCCATTCAAAATAGTTTCGGTCCTTTTAGCTTATTAGAATCCAAAAGTTTCATCAATGGATTAACGACGGCCATCTAGAAAACAACATTTTTGAGAAGTAGCGGAACCGTTTTCATTTCTAATGTGATAACACTAATTGATTATGAAATTTTAATATATTATTGCCCTCCCACTACTTTATGTAATTTCGTAATCTCCCTTAACGGAAAAAAAAAAATTTGACTATCAAAATTTCATAGCGGGAAGTGGATCCCATCACGTTTACTTCAGCCTCACACTAATGACGATATTGGCCTTATAAACTCATTAGGTAGACCTCCAAGGTCAATCACTTCATGTGACTCCTAGTTTGGTCCTGAACAGTTTCTTATCTTCACACTAATAACGATATTGGATTAAGACATGTTTTAGGTGTATACTTGTCAATGTTCACTAATGAGATTCGTATGTACACTCTCACACTAATGACGATATTGGGTGACTGCGTTAACTCATCATGGTACATCTAATATTTTACCGGAGCGACCTAAGTTCCGAGCACTTATACCCTCACACTAATGACGATATTGGATATAAATAGTAAGAACTCATTCATCTCCGTATTGACAAGATTGACCATCCAATAATGCTCCAACATTATTAATATTATTACTTAATAAAGTAATCACCTAATCACGGGAGATTTATGATAATCAAGTCATTAACTTAATTAGGTCAAAGTTTTAATTTAAAACATGCAATACATATCCAATATGTCTTATGCATAATTAAATTAAAATTACTATGGCATAGATTCAAAAACATGTGTTGTGTGGTTAAGCCTTTACTCTGATATCATTCTGTTGGGGCAGTTCTGGAACCCCTAGGGTCGGATCGGTGCCTTACGCAGCGAAAAAGGATCTAACCTGCGGAAATCAAGTATGAGTGTACTTTTAAATTATTTAATGAAATACTATATTTCATTACGAGTGTATAAAAAAACCGAGACTGAATTGAAGTTCGAAAGCTCCAGAACGAGAGAAAACAAAATCAGCGTGCGTAGAGCGAACCATGCGTGCTACAGTGCGCGCACGCACTGTTCGCGCTACAGTACGTGCTATAGTGCGCTCACATATCATATATATATTTTTTTAGTTCAAAATTTTCATTTCCTTCCGCTCACATTCCAGTGAGCTAAAGGAATTAGGGTCTTTAACCTTAATCTTTCCAGTCTTCCCTAAAAACTTCAAAAACACCAAAAATTAATTTTTAATTTCTAAACTAACATCGACACATGTTATAGAATAAAAATTAAGTTTTTCAAAATATCAAATATTTATACAAAAACATAAATTTATTCTGAATACGCATTTGCGTAAATTTTGAATCCAATACACAAAGAAAATTAGATTTTCAATAAGAAATGTCTCGTGAACTAGGTCACCCAAAGGTGGTCAAGTGATTCTAGAATGGTAGCCATAGCTCTAAGCTTTAATCAAGAGTTCCAAACTCTAAGTTATGTTTATGTCTAATATAAATATTTTGACCTAATTACAAGCATATTGTGTTTATACTTCCAAAGCATCCTAACATAATTTATTAGCCTTATTTCAACATTAAGCTATGTGATCATGCATCTAATACACAAATGAACATAACTTATGATAAGATCAAACATTACCTAGTAAGCTTCATGTAAGATCCAGTCTACTTCTCCTTTGTTGAAATTGTTGGAGAACCTCCAAGGTATGCAAGCTTGACTCCAAGATCCAATCTTGTTTCCAATGCTATCTAGCTTCACTTCAAGATCCAATCATGATTTCTCCTAAATGAAATGTTGTAGAGACCTCACAAACTTCTCTTAACACTTCTCTAACTTAGGCTAAAGAATTTCCTTGTATTTGAACTTGTAATTAAAACCTTCCTAAAGCTTGCTATTTATAGCAAAACTTAGGCAATTTTTAATTAATAAAAGTTGTAATCAACTTTTAAGTGGGCTTAATCTAATTTTTCCAAATATGTATAATTAGGTGTGACTAATCTCAATTATCTCCCACTTTGATTTAATCCAATTAAATCAAGCCAAGGATTAGGAAATGGATGATGAGCGGAAAATATATCAATATTACCGCCCCTTTTACTTAATATTTTGTTTAGTTTCTCGGGTTTGATGAACGTTTTGATATGTTTTAGTTTATTTTACAGATAAAATAATATTGGGACACAATAAAATCATTTAAGACGAAATGTGGTTCAAATAAGGGCAAATATTGGACGTGACATATTAATTTTGGAGATTGAAAACTTGAAAGGGCGTTTTAACGAAGTGCAGTTTTGGAAATTCCAGTTTTGCGCATCTGTCGTATTTTGGGCATAACTTCTTACTCCAATATCGGATTGAGATGATTCAAGTTCCAGATTAAAGAAGACTCAAAGATCTAAAACTTTGAAAGACAAAATAATTTCTAATTCTGAATATTTCATGCCCGAAATTGATGAACCATCCAGAAGTGTGTTGTGTGTAATTATTAAAGTCATTTTCAATCATTTTCAATGCAAAAAAAAATAAATTAATAAATAAATAATAAAAATTATCAAATCACCACAAAAAAGATAAGAAATTATTGGAGCAATTAATAATGGATTTGGTGGAGTAATTAGTGGAGCAATTAGTGGAGCAATTAATAATGGATTTGGTGGATGATTTGATGGAGGCAAAATTTTGCCTATAATTACTAAGCCATTTCATTTGTAAATTCATACTTCTTCTAAGGAATTCCTTAAGAATACTAAAAAGATTGTATCTCGTTTGTTTATTTACAACTTTCAGTAATTTATTTTTGCTTTCGCACTTTCTTTTCTTTACTTTTCAGTTTTTACTTTCCGCAATTTACTTTTACGCACATTACTTTTCTTTCTTTAATTTTCAGTTTTTACTTTTCAGTAATGAGGAGGTAACTCCTCTTTGCTGGGGTAAAAGGTAAAACTTTTATTACTAATATTTAGATTAATCTCCCTTAATTATAATATATAAACTAGTTAAAACCTGACTTAACGAGGATACCGCCATATTGGTCGGTTGGTAATTATTTAAATTGTTTTAACTTGACTAAACTGGATACCGCCTGATTGGTCGGTTGGTAATTAATTATTAATTTGACTTAATCTGGATACCGCCTATATGGCTGGTTGGTAATTATCATGCAAAGTTAAATATTATATTAATGGAGATATCTAAAATAGAAGTAATAAAAGTGGATCATTTTACCTCAGCATTTTCGGACACTGCAGTGCAGTTTCAGGGGGCTGTTTCGATGAGGTAAATGGGCTGAGTTTATGCGACAATGGAGGGGGTCTTGAGGGATGAGTATTCGGCTATTGTAGAGAGAGGATAAGAGAATTATTTGTTTGCTTGTTCTTTGTTGTCTTGGGCGTGTGAGCTAGGAGATCTCAAGGGTTGATTTTCGTTTTCTTTTATAGACAAAGACTAGGGTTTCTCTTGTGTGAATAGGAAAGGAATCAATGTAATCATGAGTGGCATCTCTTAATTAGTGTCTCATAAGGAAAATATCTAGTTAATTGGGGACATGATTTGGCTTAATTATGAAGATCATATATTTGATTTGTTTTGATTAGGTATGTGATTATTTAAATTTTATTTTCTTTGTTTTAATTTCACCATGTGTTAAATATGTGTTTTTATTAATTTTGGATGTGTTTTATTAGGCTTGGGAGTGAATGGGCTTGGGCGTGAATGGGCTTGGTGTGGGCGTGAGCTTGGTTTTTTTTTTTTTTGTGGTGGACTTGTGGGCTTGATGTGTATTTCAAGGGTTTTGGGCCAAGGTTAAATTGTTTGCGGGGTTTTGGGCTAAATGTGTTTTAAAACGGAGGTCCAACAAGCGAGTCCGAAGCTAAACAAGCGAATAAAATCCAACAAAATACTGATTTCTGACTTTTCCCCTTCCGACGTCCGTTTCTCGCGACTTCCGCGACTTAAAAGGTAGTGTCTCCAAATGAGACTCATCATATGGACTTACATGCAAAAATACAGTGCCTACAAATAGGTCATTCGTGATATGATTCGTAATCAATTATGGTACTATTTTTTAAATATTTTTAAGTGTAATTTTTTTAATACATAAGTAGTGTTAAATAAATTAAAAAAGAATCACAAAAATTAAATGAAATAATGAACACAAAATAAATAACAATAACTATGAAATTTGAAATATTTATTAAATAAATAAAAAAAATATAAATTATAAAATATAAAAATTATAAAATTGATAAATTAAAATAAGTATATATGTTATTTTTAAATATATATATATATATTATATATATATATTTTAAAGGTATATTTGATTTGTTGGGAGGTAATTTTTATAAAATTGAAGGATAAATTCGGAAATGTGTAAGGGGACAAGGGGAGGGGTGTGTGTCAGAGGGAGGGGGGGAAGAGTAGCCCTCTAATACAATCTTTTTAATTAAATATTGATATTTTTTCATAACATACAAAAAAAAAAAAAATTGACAGGTTACAAATTAGGACACATAAATAAAAGTTTAAAATATTTATAACATAATGTCAAATTCATATTATCACAATTATATACATGAATCACTAGCTGAATATATTTTATTATGTTAAATTTATATTATCAAAATTATTGAACCATGACTAAAAGTAATTCAAAAATATTAAGTGGGAGCAATTCAAAAATTATAAGTTAGTGAGTCCTTTTATATATGAATGATTTTTTTCCCTAAAGATATATATATATAAATTAAGCTTGCGGGTAGCAGATACCCGTAGTGGGTATCCGTTGATTTTGCTTAATTATCAAATCCGTAGCGGGTTTTATTTTAAATGATCAAATCCGCTTAAATATTTACCAAATCCTACATATTACAGATGAATTTTTACAAATTTATGGATTTATGGGTGAAATTGCCATCCCTAAATAGAATCACTGACGCTCGCAAGAAACACAAAATAGAAATATTATTATTATTTTGTATTAAAATTTAGAGAAACACTTGGTGCGGCTGCACAATCCATATTTGTGGGATCCATAATTTTAATTTAAAATTAAAAAATTATTGTGGAGTCTATGGGCTCTGCAATTTGATAAAATAAGATTCGACAACCCACATAAGTGTTTCACCTAAATTTATGTGTAGCATTAATTACGTTTGAGTTAAAAACATTAATTGGGGTTGGTAGAATAGAGAAGGAAAAATATAGATCGACTACTAATAAAGGTTAGCAAAATTGGTTTCGGTTTCGATTTCACATGGAATCAGAATTTATCCCGAAAAAATCGGTTCCTAACTAAGTGAAATCCGAACTTACCCAATTAAATATAGTTCTCTACTATTCGATTCCGGTCAGGTTTCGGTTCGGTTCTGAATTACCGTATTTGAAAATATTTTAATGAAAACTACATTTCGATATGAGTCCATAGGGAAAAAAAAGGGACTAAATCGGAGTCCAGAAGCTCAAGAACGAAGAAAATAAAGTTTTAGTACTCATCAACCCTCGGTTTCGCGACGCTCCTACCGTTCGAGGCAACTAAGTGAGCTGAATGTCCCGACGGCAAGGGTTAGCGTCACGACGTTCGAATGTCTGATGCTCAGTTTTGCGAAGCTAGAAGATCAGTGTCGCGACGCTCCTCTGGGCATAAACCAGTTTTATATTCGGTTCCAGAAACAGGTTCTATGGTCCGGTTCCGGTTCCGACCAGTTTGGAACCGGAACCGAACCTAATAAAATCGGTTTCTTCATTTTTGGAACCGGAACCAGACCTGTTACAACCGGTCTCGGTTCCAAACCCGAAAAATCGGTCCGGTTCCAACTGGTTCCGAATAGAACCGGAACCGATGCTCACTCCTAAAAACAGATTATGTTTTGTAGATTCGAATTTGAATGTAAATATTATCCGTGCCGATTTTTGAATATTCTGATTTGTAAAAAAACTAGGATTTTTATTTTTATTTTTAGATTATTTAAATTTTAAACATCTAAAATAAATAACAATCATAATTAAATAATATCAAATCAATATTCAAAACAACATCTATAATCAAGAAGAACTGAGATGCCAGGTACGGCTCAGAGAAGAGAGGGAATTGCTTACGGGAGCACAAGAGAGAAGCAAGGGTTCGAAAGAGAATTCCTATTCAAAAATGATATACTTACACACACTATTACTTAAAGTTTTACTAACTCTCTCACTGTAGCTACAGTGATCAACAGTAAATTACTGTAGCTACAGTGAAAAAGTTAGTAAAACTTTAAGTAAGAATGTGTGTGAGTGTATCATTACTCATTCATATTACAAGACCTGATTTGGCCTTTGTTGTCTAAAAATATAACAAAATCATAAATAAAATCGATTTCTAATTTTTGATTTTCGAAATTCAGATTTACTTGAATTTATATCTCGATTTCTGTAAAAATCTTGAAAAGTTAAATCTGGATCCTTTATTAATATAGATCGGGTACAACTTACCGAACTCAGAATATTCCTATGGGCACCATCTCAACCCTGAGTAATTTTTTAATACTACCGTTGTATGGGTGATGTGATACCACCAATCAATAATTTTATAATATATAAGAGTTGTGTTAAATAAAATATTATTTATTTAGTTAATTTTTTTATATTTATCACGCGTGACAATGTATTATTGGGTTGGTATACAGTAGGGATGGAAAAAATCCCCGCAGAGATGGGTAGGGGTGGGCGCGGTTCGGTTTGGTTCGGTTTTTGCTAAAAACCGAACCAAACCATATTTTACGGTTCGGATTTTTTACCTCTCAAACCAAACCATTAAATAACGGTTTGGTTCGGATTGAAAATTTTTTAAACCAGCGGTTTACGGATTGGTTCGGTTCGGTTTACAGATTATTATATTTAAAATAAAATTCCATCCACTTAAGTGAAAAAATAATAATAATAATAATAAAAAACTAGTCTATCCAACAAATGGTATGAAGTGCTAGGGTGTAAGCTGTGACTACAGGAAACATATGCACTCCATAAAGGATTGAAAAATGAGGCACAATTAATTCTTGTATTTTTTAAAAATTACCTCGAATAATGATGATACCATCATTCTAATTAAGAGACAAATCCAATATCTTACTTTCAAGAATAATGATGCTAAAAACAAATAAATTGAAGAATAAAAGTATTAACAAATAAATATATTAACAAAAATTTAAGAATAAAAGTATTAACATACTAATAAAAAAAACATAGAATAAAATTTAAAGAAAAATACAAAATTTTTTATAAAAATTTATATTTTTTAATTATAACGGTTCAGTTCGGTTTAACAGGTGCGGTTCGGATTAGGTCCTGAACCGAACCGTAAACCGTTTGGGGTAGGCCAATCCGAACCGCAAACCGAACCGTTAGGAAAAAAACCGTAAATTCGGTCCGGTTTGGTTCGGTTTGCGGTTTGGTTCGGTTCGGTCGGTTTTTTTGCCCACCCCTAGAGATGGGGGCCGGTACTTTAGGTGCGGGTAATGAGATAATTTTTTATACCTGTTGGTTAGACAGATTGGGTACGGATATTCGCATCCCCGTTAAAATAAAAGTGAAATCCCGGTGTGAACGGAGACCATACTTTAGAGACGAATAATGAGATAATTTTCATAACCGTTGATTGAACGAGACGGATACAGATATTAGTATCACCGTACCATATCCGGTCTATTATTATCCATAATATACGGATGATATAATACCACCGTTGCGAAGTTTCCCTCAGGCAGATGCATACGTTAAAAAACTAAGCATTTGTCTGCAGCAAATTAGACAGTTAACACTTTGCGAAAAGAGAGCATGTTTCGTTTATACACTCACATTTTAGCTCACAAAATCATCCTCACAATATGTCTTAGTACGGCCTTGATCTATTGCCAAAAGACCATTCACATTTCACAGTACCAATGTTACAATAAAAATGTATACTGAAAACCGAATCTTTTTACTCCAGTCACATTTACATCATCAAACAATGACAAGTCTCTAGTTTTACATCTTCATAGTATCATCGTTTGGCAGAAATCACAAATAAAATTCAAGATTTGTCATGATTCAAGGAGACAACTAAAGAATAATGGTTGAACAAATTTCAGTGTAATTAAGATAATAATTAGGAACAGGCACAAGTTCTTTTGTGCTCAGACACTGCCATGGTGTCTTGTATGGCGAATGGGTTTTCGGACATGACGATGAGGTGCAGAACGTGAAGTTGTAAACATGGAGTTGTTTGAATTCGCTTTCATTGCTTCAATTTGTTCCAACACTTCCAGAACTTCTTCCATTGAGGGGCGGCGTCTATGCTCCGACTCTAGGCATTTTAGAGTAAGCTGCGCTGCCTGAAACGCTGCCTTAGACGAATACTGCCCCTGTATCCGTGCATCCATTATGGTTTTAAGCTTCTTTTTCTGAGACAGCAATGGCTTCACCCACTCAATTAAATTTCGTTGTCCGTTTGGGCGTTCATTGTCAAGTGCCCTTGAACCCGTTAGCAATTCAAGTAGCACAACGCCAAATCCATACACATCACTCTTCACATACAAATGACCTGTTGCACGATCATGAAATGGTATATATAACTAATTTGTTTAACCAAAGAGAGCTCAAATAGCTCCATCAAAAGCAATTTTCAAGTCCTCTGACTCTGATCCTACGAAATGTACCTATTACTTCTCAAGGTACTAGGTGCAATGGCTTAGCCAGAATATTAATTCAGTAGAGTCAAATTTTGACTTTCACAAAAAGTTATAAATACACTCTATTTTAGCGGTGGCAAATTAAAATTATCTCATTAACAAACCAAATTTTTCATTAATTAATAAGACAATTGAAATTTTTTTCAGATCGAACGGCATTGATTACCTCTACTTGCCTCATAGTGGCGGAGCCACTAGCTAGGTGCATGCAAACATTTATAACATTTCCAATTCAGTTGAGATAACATTACCAGTTGCAACATATTCTGGAGCAGCATAACCATAAGTGCCCATAACCCTGGTTGTAACATGTGACTCTCCACCATCAGGCCCCAACTTTGCCAAGCCAAAATCTGATATTTTAGCATTGTAGTTCTGTAAAAGGAAAATACTCAAAAAAAGAGAGGCTACACTCTTAGAAAATTTGGAATATATATATAAATATATATATATAAAATTCATGAATATATCCAAGAAAGAAAAACGAAATATAGAACTGTATAATTACAACATTTAGAAATAGAAATGTAGAGTAGTTTAAAATATAAGTGTTGGGTCTATGTATTGGCAAATTCTGTAACAAACCATGTCCAATTGAGTTGTAATGGGTCATGGAGATCTTGATGTATTTGGACAGCTTTTGGAAGATGTTGGATGAAGATTTTAGAGAGTATCGTGTGTTTCACGTTCTTTTTCACGTTCTTTCAGGACGTTCGTTGCTAACCATCAAAACTCTAAACTTACCAAACCCCTTGAGTTGGAGATGCATTGTCAGAGTTTCGACAAGAGCGAGTTCGCTATTGGATTTAGTACAAGAGACTTCGGAGTTACCGGATAAGGCTGATTGGTGCGGGTTTGAGGAGTTTCCTTGGGTTATTACGGTTGGGGTAAGGTTTTGCCATACGTCTTTTAACCATCACTGTAAGTTTCTCTTCATAATGAATTTAGGTGTTAACCTATACCCAGATTGGTTTTTCTCTAAAAAGAGTTTTCCAATTTGTCAACAAATCTGGTGTTATTTATTTATTTGCCGTTGTTTACTTTATGCAATTATTTGTTGCTTTTACTTACGCTCGTTAGTAATTGCTTTAGATTAAAAGTGTGGTTGATTGTGCTAGACTTAAGGCTGCTTGCTTTAACCATAAAAACTCTAATTATACTTGTCTTAGATAGAGTAGATTTTAATTTCTGCAGTTTTACACCTATTTCCCCCATAGGCGTACAAGGGTCAGAACCTTATTTATTTTCAATTGGTATCGAAGAATCTAACTTCGATCCTTGATCTTTTTAGTTATGGATAGAAGTCAACCTCTCAATTGTCCCTCATTCTTTGATGTATAAGGGTCAAAACCTTATTGATTTTCAAATGGTATAAGAGAATCTAACTTCGATTCTTTGATCTTTTTAGCTATGGATAGAAGTCAACCTCTCAACTGCCCCTTATTCTTTGATGTATAAGAGTCATAACTTTATTGATTTTCAATTGGTATCAAAGAATCTAACTTCGATCATTGATCTTTTTAGCTAGAAATAGAAATCAACCTCTTAACTGTCTCTCAATCTTTGACGAGACCAATTATCCTTATTGGAAGGTTCGCATGAAAGTGTTCTTCAAATGATACAATCCATGGCGGGATACTTGGGCTTCTTTCATGATATGATCCAGATTAGGCTCGATAGCTTTCATGGTGGGATATTTGACAAGCATGGCAGGATAGTATTCAAAGACCTATTGCAACATACTGGGCTAAATTCATGAAGATAAAGAAGAATCCAATATCAACTTGCAAAATAGCCTTCAAATGAGAGAAACCGGCCTTGATTCAACAAGAGAAGAGGCATATGCATGAGAATAATGGGCTTAGCATGTTCAAAATATTTTATTTATCATTGGGTTTGAGTTATTCAGTTAGTTACTTAGTCTATTCATGTATTAATGTAACATGGGTTGAAGTATCAAGTTATTTGTACAAGCCCATTGTTAAATCATTGTTTTAATGTTAGTTTAGGGCTTAAGTAAGTGGTTAGGCGTGTGGCCCAATGGATTAAGTTAGTTCTAGCGGGATTTGCACAGTCTTTGTATTTTGGCTGTAACTTTCTCATCCGATGTCCAATTTTACCGATTCAAGTTGCGGTAAAAAGAGGACTCAGAGATCTATAATTTTGTAGTTTACAGCAAAGACAAATTCGGATTCCTTCCTAGCCAAAAATGAAGTCATAATTATCTCTATAATTTTTAGGTTATATGTTTTAATTTTATATTATGTTGAGTGTTGGGCTGAACTCTAATGTTATTTTATGTCATGTTTGAGTGTTGGGCTGAACTCTAAACTTCAAAATTTTGCTACAAGATTTGAATTTGCTTGCATTAAGGGAGATGAAGCCTTCAATGAGTTCTATGATGAGATTAACGATGTAGTTAATTCTAGTTTTAACCTAATGAGAATATCCATGTGAATAAAATAATCAAAAAAATCCATAGATCTTTACCTGAAAGGTTTTTGCCTAAAATCACAGCCATAGAAGAAAATAAGAACATAGATAATCTGAAATTAGAAGACCTTATAAGTAACCTATAAGAATATGAGAGAAAATTTCTTGGGTTTAGGAGATCTAAGAACATTGTTATGAAGACTGAGAAAGTAAAAGCTAAGGATTCTACTGAATATGATGTATCCATTTTTGTTAAAAGGTTCAACAAATTTTTCAACTTCAAGAAAGATGGTAAATGGATAGATAAGTGTAAGTCTGAAAAACCTAGAGAGAGATCTAATAAGTATAGGTCCAATAAAAATGAGTTTAAGGATGATATTGAAAAAGATAAGAAGCCCTATGTTGTTATTTGTCACGAGTGTCAGGGCTTTAGGCACATAAGATTTTAGTGTCCCACTTATTTGAAGTCGAGAGGAAAGAAAACCAAGAATGTCTCTCATAGTGATGATGAATCAGAAGGTAATTATACTTCTGATGACACATTTGAGGAGAGATGCAATCAAATTGCATTTTCTTCTAGTGTTATCAGTGGGAAATAGGCTACTGGTAGTGATGCGGATATTTGTTCTAAGTCCTCTCATGATGACTCTGAAGATAAATAGGTAGCCTATACTTAGTTGTATAACGAGAGCTTAGCTATCATGAAGACTTGTGTTGAGGTCAATAAGAAGCTAAATTTGATATGAATGAAGTCCAAACCAAGCTTGATAAGAATCTTATTGTTGTTGATGACCTCAATGAAAGAAATAGAGAGTTGGTAGAGAAAGTCAAATTCTTAGAGAAAGAACTTGAAAGTTCTAGAACATCGATATTCGAGTCTTTTAATGGGACTGAGAAATTAGATCACATGTTAAACATTGGTATGCCACTTTGTGAAAAGAAAGGTTTAGTCTTTATTGAGTCAAACTGTGATACAGTTTCTACTTCTAAAACTGTTTTTGTCACAGCTCAATCCCGATCCAATCATGTTAAACTAACTCCACAATGTGACATAAGAAAGAAACCTATCGACAAGGGTCATATGGTCCCTCATGATGTTTAACTTCTTGTGAACAAACCTCATGCTAGAGGTTATTTTGGTAAACCTTGTTCTCATCCGTGGTTTGTACCTGTTTGTCATTGCTGTAGAAAATCAGGACATATTGGACCCCAAGTGTTTCATGTCAAACAAATAGAAGAAGAAGTCTAAAAGTGCTCAGCCTAGATTTGATTCTTCGAATCTAACTCGTCACGTCTCTGCACTTGCCAAACAGACTCACTTTATTAGTGAGAAACTTATGATGTTGACAAGAAATTTTCAAGTGAAGGAGATTCCTAAGAAAGTTTGGGCGAGAAGGAAGATTCATTCCCAATACTTTTAAAATGCCTCAATCCCTAAAGGATTAATGAGACTACACTTTGGTATGCCTCTTCTTAGATGGTGCATTCATCTTCCTGCATTGGACCCCAAGTGTTTCATGTCAAACAAATAGAAGAAGAAGTCTAAAAGTGCTCAGCCTAGATTTGATTCTTCGAATCTAACTCGTCACGTCTCTGCACTTGCCAAACAGACTCACTTTATTAGTGAGAAACTTATGATGTTGACAAGGAATTTTCAAGTGAAGGAGATTCCTAAGAAAGTTTGGGCGAGAAAGGAAGATTCATTCCCAATACTTTTATAATGCCTCAATCCCTAAAGGATTAATGAGACTACACTTTGGTATGCCTCTTCTTAGATGGTGCATTCATCTTCCTGCATTGCATTTGTGCAAGCATGCATTTTAATTTTACATGTTTTATTTGTATTTTCATGTTATTACCTTTCATGTTATGTGCTTTAGCATAGTTGTTTTTGTGTGATTGTATTTTTTGTTTCATTTCAGTGCATGTGAGTGTATGTTTTGTTTATGTTCTAAGTTAGTTCCATTGGTATATGGTATGCAAACTCAAACATAAATTTCATAGTCGATTCCAAATGAATAATACTATGATCTATACTCGGGATACAACTCAAAGTACAATTGGAAAATAACTAGCTTCTTGTTATGTCTTTTACTCCATTTATAAAAGAAAAATAACAAAAAAAATAATAATAATAAGTGAAAAGACCAAAAAGAATAGGTAGCTTGAAATAGCAAGTCTAAGACTAACACATGTGATCCTATTAAGTAGGATATCTGAATATGCATGTGTGATATGCTTTTTTTCCTTAATGCTTTGTGTGCATAAGTGCATATGATAAAAATTCTTTGTATATCTTGTGCTTGCATCTTATATATACATTTTTATTAATTTTGAGGCTTGTCGCATGTATGAGTCATTGGATATGCAGTCTAATCTCTGTAATACGAAGACCACTAAATAGGGTGACCTTTGACTAGATGACCTTATGCTATCCATTTCAAGAAAAGAAAAAATTAGATAAGTCTCAATTACTTGAATTAAAGTACTCAAAAGATTCCATTGTGCCAAATTCAAAAGATAGGGACAAAAACCTTTTGCTCGAAAGAGTTTATTTTTGAGCTCATATTTCGGGGGGAAAAACAATAACATGAAACCAATGTTGCTTATTTTTCAGGCCCTAATAGTGCTGGGTTTCGAAAAACTATTCTGTGGACTTGGTATTTCATGAGATATGACTTCTTTAGCGTAATCTTGCTCATAAAATAAGATCTTAAGCTTTGAATTTTTGTGCACTTATTTTTTATTCACACAAGTGCTTGATATGCTTTGGTGTTTAAGTCATATGCGTGCGTGCGTTCTTGAGCATGAATGGATATGTTTATATTATTCCATGTCATAAACAGCTGATTACCATTTGGGCATAATTGTGATTGCTAGTGATGTTGTTTTGAGTCATTTCTTAACATGCTTTTAATTTCATATTGTGTGCATGCTTTCATTTCATGTCATTGCATCTATTATTTCTTTTAGCATTGCATATTTCATGCTTTGTCTGCTCTTCTTCCCATGTATTTCTTTTTACAAACTGAGATGTGTGGTTAGTGATGAGAGGAGTTTGCATATGTTGTTGCTGTCATTGCATGTTTTATGTGTGCAGTAGGTTGGTTTTTTGTTTTTTATCCCGTCATTTCGTGACAAAAAGGGGAGTAGATTTTATGTATTTATAATGATGCTTATTTATATAATTTATAAATGGGAATCGTTTTTATCATACTACTTGAACTGTGTTGAATCTACTTTAACGGCTTAACTATTATCATTCGTTATAGTTCATTATTTTTGTTTTTCATTGTCACATGTATATTGTTTGTGGTTGTTTCGGGTGAGCATATCAACATCTTCATTGACTTCAAGACTATTGAATGTTAAGTTTTAGATCGGCACAAGTTTCTGTTTTGATGGTTATTAGTTGGTTATTTTATTTTTCATCAATGATCAGAATGCCCCCAATGGGTGTGGTTTGGTGGCATAAGGCTTATGATTTGGTTGCCTAAGTCCTAGGGTTCAAATCAAGGGGGTGCACTTCTTATAAGAGCTTGAGGCAGCCAAGAGTTTTACCTGCTCCGCTTAAGCCTAGGTTGGGTGGTTTGGCGGTGGTGTTTACAACGTTTCCAAAAAAAATTCTATAATCGTAGCCTTTGTTTTTAGGTGGTTTTGTCATAGAATGCCAAAGAGGGAGTTTGTTGGGTCTATATGTTGGTAAATTTCGTAACAAACCGTGTCCAATTGAGTTATAATACGTCATGAAGACCTTGGACAACTTTTGGAAGATGTTGGATGAAGATTTTAGAGAGTCACGTGCGTGTCACATTCTTAAGGATGTTCAAACGTCCCCATCCAGTGAGCTGACATGAGTGTCATGTCCTGCAACACATTTGGACGTGTTTTGCATATCAACATGCGTGCATCCCATGTTCGACACCAGGTTCGAACGTCTGCGTTTTTCACTTTTTTGGACGCGTTTTAAAGGCTTTTTTGAAGGCTTAGAAACCCTACCTATATAAAGAAATCCTTAGTCATTTTATTAGGGTTGGAAACACAAAATATAGAGTCTCCGCATCCTTGATTCCACATTCTTACTCTTTGAAGTGACTTTGCTAAACCCTAATCATATTTGTTTCCATTTTCTTTAAGAGTTTACCATTGAAGACTCCATTGATCTCATGTCTTCTTTGTTCTTGGTGAACATCTTTCTTTGCTAACTATCAAAACACTAAAACTTACCAAACCCTGACCTTCAGAGTTTTGAGTTGGAGATGCATCGTCAGAGTTCCGACAAGAGCAAGTTCGCTATTGGATTTACTACAAGAGACTTCAGAGTTATCGGAAAAGGCTGCTTGGTACGGGCTTGAGGAGTTTCCTTGGGTTTCGCCATATGTCTTTTAATCATCATTATAAGTTTCTCTTCATAGTGAATTCGGGTGATAACCTATATCCGGAGAAGTTTTTCTCTACAAAGAATTTTCCACTTCGTTAACCAATCTTGAGGTATTTGTTTACTTCCTATTGTTTACTTTCTACAATTATATATTGCTTTTAGTTAAGCTCATCAATAACTACTTTAGATTAAGAGTGTGGCTGATTGTGTTGGACTTAAGGTTGCTTGCTTAAACAATAGAAACTCTAACTAAACTTGTCTTAAATAGAGTAGATTTTAATTTCTGTAATTTTATACCTATTCCCCTATAGGTGTATAAGGGTCAGAACCTTATTGATTTTCAATGTGAACATAGATTGATTGGTGAGAGAATCAAAGAAAAACCAACCCCATCAAGCAAAATATTGGAGGCCTTGAAATCTCTGTAAATGACTTTCTTCTCTGAAGTATGCAGAAAAGCCAACCCTCGAGCTGCTCCAATGGCAATTTTAAGCCGAATATCCCAAGATAGTGGTTGAATGGAAGGATTTCCTGCACAATCAAACAATTCAACAATTGATATAATAGATCCATAGACATTCATTCTTTTTGGTGATTAATTTGCTTTTTCTTACTTCTGAAAAGATGATTTTCCAAGCTCCCCTTCTGCATAAACTCATACACAAGGAGCAGCTCTTTATCTTCCCAACAACATCCCAACAGCTTAACCAAGTTGGGATGAGAAAGTCCTCCAAGAAAGTTCACCTCTGACTGTAAAATAATCAAATTTAAAAGAAAACAATTGGCATTAGCATTGATCTTAAATACTATCTAGGTGTGGTCCTAGACGAGTTCCTAAAGTGTGACCCCTATTGAAAAATTTTGGGCAAAAAACAAAAAGTATAGCACAACTGGTCTTAGACTCGGGACCATAATTTTGGGGTCCAACTAACCGCATATGTGGACTGCCGCAGGGCCGGCCCTCCCTTTATCTATTATATTGTTCAGTGAACATAACCCATGTTAATTTGAATTTGAAAGTATCATTAGCTTGCATTAAGTCAATAAAAAGCAGCAGATAGCATATATATTCTTGGAAGTTTGATGAGATTCCTTGAAGATAATTTATCTCATGAAAATATCCTCATCAATTATCGGCCTTAAAACTTCAATAAGTAAAGAAAGCATGCCATTCATGCTATGTGGGACCAACATTTCTGGATAGTGGGAAATGATTGAAGCTAAAGAAGCCAACAACACTAGGCACCAGTTCTTTCTTTTCCTTCCCCCCTATTCTCTCTCTGTTGTTTCAATTCTTTTTCAGATGCCTAAAAATTATACTTTTGGATAATAATTGAAAGAGTAAATTAAAATTGAAATACCTGCCATTCTTTAAATCCTTGCATGCTTTCTGGGTTCAATTTCTTGATTGCAACCACCATTGAAAGTCCACTTTTAGAAGGAGCTAATGTCTTTTCATCAACCCAACCTTTGTACACTTTCCCAAAACCTCCTTCACCCAATAAAGTATCAGGCCTGAAGTTCTTTGTTGCACTCTTCAATTCCATAAAACTGAACACTTTCAGATTTGGCATCTCCAAAATCTCCCCATTTGGACTTGCCTCCTCAACACCACCATCACTTATAGCTTCAGAGAATTGACTTTTGCCTGCACTACTGCTAGTAGTGGCTGAGATTTCCATGGCATGCCCATAATTATTACTATTATTATATGTACCTAAGAAATTCACAAATCAACAAGCTAATATAAGCAAAAGATTAACATGAAATGAAAGTCAAGAATCTAAATAAAATAAAATAAAACCCCAGAAGTACCTGCAGAGCTAGAAGAAGCATTATTGATGTTCTTGCTGCTAGAATTAGACTCAACAAATAAAGATCCAAAGCAGTTTCCCATATCAAACTCTAGTGTGTCTTTTTCTCTTTTTTTGCTTTTTCAAGAACAACTACAGGTTAGGAAAAGTGAATGTAAAAAAGGGTTTTTATAGATTTATTTGTTTGGCCACATGTTTGAATAATTTTTCCTTGAGGAGGTTACCATGAACACTTCTTGTTTATTTCTTCTTTCATATCTAGTTTTGTATTTTCCTACCTAATTTTTTTTAACTAAAAATAGTTGTTTTTGTTTGTTTTCTGTTTTTTGTTTTTTCTTTTTAACAATCAACTTATGCCGCAATTTTAAAATTTTGTGAAATTCAATCGGGTCGGATCACGCAGGTTGATAAACATGAATCCCAAAAATTGAATATGCAAACCCGAGCGGGTTGGGTCACTCGGGTCGGGTCGGCGTAATTTTTTTTATTTATTAATTATTTTGAAACATAAATATTAATTATTTTATGTCTCGAAACTTGTCATACATATAAAAATTCAAGATAAAAAATGTAATAAACAACTAAAATAATAGTAAAAATTTTAAAAAATAATAAAATTTTTAGAAAACTAATAAAAAATTATTTTTTCGGGTCAGGCTGGTTGCATCATGAAACCTGTGAACCGACCCGCAAAAATCATGTTGGGTCATGTCAACATGAAATTGCATAATTTTTTTAGAACCCGTCCGAGTCGGGTCAGGTCGCGATTTGAGCCGATCCTATGAACACCCATAATTTATTCTAGTAGTCATTTTATATATTTTCATGGGTGTCCTTGAGTTTTCGAAAGCCCTAATCAAGTTTCTAAAGTGCTTGGTTCCCCGCTGATAAAATGTAGAATTGAAGCATCTAATTTTGACTCAAATTTAGAGATTCCAGTCGACCGTCTATGTGGATTGTCCATAAAATACTTCTGCATTTCTGAAACATAATATAAAATAGGGAAATTACCATTCATGCACCCAAAATAAAACTAAAATACGAAAATATATAAAGTTCTTGAAAAAATTCATATTTTCACCCCAAACTATAAAAATATAATATTTTATACATAGAAACTAGTAATGGCGAATATTTTACACTCAAAATTAGTTATAAAAAAGATATTTAAAAAAAAAAACTAATAATTTGAGTGTAAAATGTTCCATTTTATAGTTTGGGGTGAACAAATGAAAATTTCCACAAACCTGATATATTTTAAGACTTTAACTTAATTTTGGATCGACGGATAATAATTTCCTTATAAAAACACTTTATAAAGATGGTGTCATGTCAAATAATTAGTATTTTTTTGATAGATGTGGCATTATTTTTTCCTCTTAAATTTAAGATAGTATATGAGTTTCTTTATCCCTTAACGATGCTCTCAGTATCATTGACACCTACCTTCATTAAACTATGCGAGATTATGTCAGAAACTGACAAAAATACAACATATCTGACTAACCAGATTTGCAAATCCGGCTTTCCCAATTCGAGAACCCTAAAATATTCATAACATTCCGGAGAGTCGGATTTCAAAATCTGGTAAGCTGGATATACATATATGATCATCATGATTTGGACATTCCAAGTTATTCTACTTCGTGACTTCACCTAAACTTGCTAATTCATTTTTATTTTTTAATCTCTTTGCAAAGTGAAAACATAAAAGGGAAGCAATGATATAGAGACAAACAAATGACATATATCCAACCACATATGCTTATGCGGAAACCAGATCCAATGACATAGATCCATCCACATTAGCACATGTGGCTGGATCCGTGTCATTTATCTGTGTCCCTAATATCTGTCTTATGATTTATTTATGCAATAGGGTGAGATTGAGCATATAAACACTACAAATAGGCTCTATATGCCCCTAGGAGGAATATCATCTTTTAACCTTTGAGCGTGGTTGATAAGTGCTTATAATATACACTTTTCAAATGTATTTATAATTGATTTCCCTCCTAAATTAGGTTCTTGAATGTGTTAAATGCACTAATATTCATTATTTTATTATCTATGATGCATTATATAAGAATTGAGCAAAAACAAGTGAAAATATCAAATTCTCGATTTGCACCAGTGAGTTCATAATTTATACAATCTTCAGTATTTTGGTCATAATATTTTATACGATGTCCAAATGAGGTGATTCAAGTTGTGATGGAAAGAAGACTCAATTATCTACAACTCTTAGTTTACAGTGAAGACTGAATCATATTCATTCATGACTAAAATTGAGCTTGAAACTTCCAACTCTGCATTGCTAGCTTGCGTCATAACGCCCAAACAGTTGTGTCGCGACGCCAATGTGGAAGACTCCAAAAATTGAATAGAAAACTTGGCTATTATGATATCTATATAAAAGGAACGTCTATGGTTACTTCACATAATTTTTTGGCGAGTCAAATTAGCCTCTTTTGAGGTTAAAACACTATCTAAACACAACCATTCAAGAAAAACCAAGAACAAAAAGATCAAACAAGGATTAAGAAGAGAAAATTGAAAAACTTGGGGATTGAAGATTGGCAACCTTTATGATTTATTTTCTTCATCTTTTCTTTATTAATTTGTTATTTATAATGTTGAATATCATGATGATTTTGTTTATCGTCTTCATCATGAACTAATTCTTGTTCTAAAATTATACTGGAACTCAATACGAAATTTTATTAATTCAATCTTTTTATGATCGATTTGTAACCTTCTTGTTGGGTTTGGTGCTTGGAGCGCCAATCCTAATAATATATTATATTTTATATTTTATTATTTATTAATAAAATAACTATATTTTCATTTCAACCCTTGTTCATGATAATTATTTTGTCATAATGCATATTAGATTGATATATAATTATGTTGAGAATGACATCGACCTTATAATAGTCATTTAGTAATACTGGACACTGGATGGTCCGACATTGGGATAATATTACTATTATAAACTATTCTTAAAGTAAATATTCATAGTTGTTGGTTTTGGAAACGGTCGAATTCCTATAACCTATAAGACTAGCACATGTCCTATATTGGAATTGGAGTTCCAATGGTCTAACCCAATGTATCATGAGCAATGAAGCTTATATAAACATGTGGGTATTCGTTGGAGCTAATACTGAATGACTCACATGTGATTCCTAATATTTGGAAGTACACACCACCGTTAGTAGGAATCTACTCGAGTCGAGTAGCATATGTGATCCTTTGAGTATAGGATAACATTGATTTTATGTGTGATCCTCCACACTTTAATGCCATATATGTCAGCGAACTTTCATATACTGACCGCTAAATGTTTGTTGGGTATGGACTGATGCACTCGTTAATCTAGTGTATATCAAGATAAGATCCGTCGGCCCGTATCTGTACCATAAGGGGCTAAGGTATCCATGTGAGTAAGTCACGATTCTTTAGACATTGGAAAAAGCCGATAACTTAGGATTGATCGCATACATATATCAGAAATGGTGTTCTGATTAGTTGTAAAGAATCATGGACATGTTGACAATATGAGATGTGCGTTTCAGAAACTTGACGGTTGTAATCTATATTTCCTAAACACAACTCGGATAGCCTACGACAGAGAGATGGTTAAACATATGTAATGACCTCAACTTGTATAGTTCAGAAAGGTCGTTCGTGTTTTTCGCAAATTCAGAGGTGGCCAAATTGCGTACATATAAGCTAGGCTTATATAACGAACTTGTCTGGACTTAGAGAGTCGCACAATATGAAATGTACTCGTAGAGCACTTGGGTAGCTAATAATATTTGATATTATAATTATCAATTAAAATAATTAAGTGTTATTGGATAGCATTAATTATTTACTTTGACCCAATTGAATTAATTGGATTAATCAAAATAGTTTAATAAATAATTACACAAGAGATTTGTTGTAATTTCATAAATATCTCTACCATTAGAGGATATTTTGGTAATTATAAAATATATAATAATAAGTGTATTTGGCTCGATATAATTAGATTAAATCAAAGTGACAATGAACTAATCAATTGGTTAAAATTTGTCTATATTTAATTGGATTAAATTAAAGTGGTAGACAAAGTTGATTAGTTACACCTAAAGAAGTGTTTAATGGAATATAGTATTCCATTAAATTATTTAAAAATACATTATCATTGATATCCATGGGTTTGACCCACTTCCGCTGTGCGGGGCACCGATCCGACCCTAGGGATCCCACATCCGCCCTAATAGAACAGTATCAGAGCAAGTCTTAACCACATAACACTTGTTACATGTTTGACATGTATTTGAATATATGCATTTATAATTTTAATTTAATTATGTATAATTCATATTAGATATGTATTGCATGTTTTAAATTAAAATTTTTAGTTTGACCTAAGCATATTAATGACTTGATTGTCATAAATCTCCTATGATTAAGTGATTACTTTTAAGTAATATTATTAATAATATTGGAGCAATATTGGATGGTCCTTCTTGTCAAAACGAAGATGAATGAGTTCTTATTACTTATGCCCAATACCGTCATTATTGTGAGGGTATAAGTGGTTGGAGATTAGGTCACTCCGGTAAAATATTAGATGTAGCATGATGAGCTTACGTAGTCACCCAATACGATCATTATTATGAATGTGTACTTACGAAGCTCATTAGTGCACATTAACAAGTATACATGTGAGGATAAAAAACGTTTCGAGACCAAACTTAGAAGTCACATGGATGTGATTGACACTTGAGGTCTACTTAAAGAGTTTATGAAGGCCAAAACCGTCATTATTATGAGGCTGGAGTAAATGTCATAGGATCCAGTTCCTGCCATGAAATTTGATTGTTAAATTTCTATTTTTCCGTTAAGGGAGATTACGGAAAAACATAAAGTTTGTTGTCTAGTAGAAGGCTGCTGCAAATCCATTATCACGGTTTTTGGATTCCAATAAACTGAAAGGAGCCTTGAACTACTTAGAGTAGGAGATGAACACTCACCATATCTTAGAGTCAAAATGATTGAGCTATGTGAAGCTCAATCCAATGTCTGGAAAATTATTCCTGATTTGTGTAGACAGTACATAGATGAACCAAATGCTTGGAGTATTATGAGAACATTCAAGGAGTTGTTCAAAGAAAATCAAAAAATTAAGATATATTGGAGGTCTAAGGAATCATTCCACGCCACGCTCAAGGATGAATGAGCGGTTAGCATTCATGTTTTGACCAGATCCAATATTTGGAATGACAAGACATTATGATAGATGAAAGGCTAGGCTGGAATATGATTTTCTCTTATTTACCCGGTATAAATGCTGGCTTTGTGATGCATTCGATGCAACCCATGTTGGAGTTGATGCTTGGAGCGCCAATCTGAATAATGTATTGTACATTATATTTTATTATTTATTAATAAAATAACTATAATATCATTTCAACCTTATTAATGATAATGTCATTTCACATATTAGATATATATATATATATATATACATATGCTGATAATGACATTGACTTTAGAATAGTCATGTAGTAATACTGGACACTGGTAGTCCGACATTAGGATAATATTAGTATTATAAATTATTTTTAACGTAAATATTCCAAGTCGTTGGTTTTGAAATACGGTCGAATTCGTATAACCTAGAAGACTAACACATGTCGTATATTGGAATTGTAGTTCCAATGGTTTAACCCAATGTAACATGAGCAAGTGAAGCTCGTATAGATATGTGTGTATTCATTAGAGCAAATACTGAATGACTCATAGGTTATTCCAAATAGTTGAAAGTACACACCACCGTCAATAGGAATCTCCTCGAGTCGAGTAGCATATGTGATCATTTGACTATAGGATAACATTGATTTTATGTGTGATCCTCCACACTTTGATACTATATATGTCAGAGACCTTTCATGGTCTGACCGTTAGATGTTCGTTGGGTGTGGACCGATGTACTCGTTAATCAAGTGAGTATCAAGATAGGATCCGTCGGCCCGTATGTGTACCATAAGGGGTTTATGTATCTGATAAGTAGAAAATATATCAATATTTACCGCCCATTTTACTTAATATTTTGTATAGTTTCTCGAGTTTTGTGAATATTTTGATGTATTTTGTGTTATTTTATAGATAAATAAAATTTTGGGATTCAATGGAATGAAATCGGGGCCAAAATGGCAAAAAACAGATGAAAATAGCCAAATGAGAAATTTACTGTTCACGCATCACGACGCACCCACTTCTCGGTGTCACGTCGTGCCTCAATTATTCAAATGCCAATACATGTCATCACCACATCATCACGTGCGTCATCACCTCATCATCATGACGTCAATACAATTATTAATTTTCCGACAGCCTAGCTCGTGTTGTGACGCTCAAGCCCTTTGCGTCGTGATGCAGCCCTTTTTTGGGGCCTATAAATAGAGGCTGAAATCAAAGGAATTCTTCATAATTTCTTCTGAGGAATTTCCTTAGAATACTAAGAAGAGAGTATTTTGTTTGTTTAATTTCAGTTTTCTTGTATTTAATTTTTATTTTAAGTAATAAATCTTTCTTTGTTTTACTTAAAAGTATGAGTAGGTAAATTTTTTCTGCTGGGGAGAAGGTGAAACTTTTATTATTTTAATTTAGATTAATCTCCCTTATTTTATAATATATAAATTATCTTAAAACCTGACTTAATTGGATACCGCCTTTATGGTCGGTTGGACTTAATTAAATTAATTTTAACCTGACTTAATTGGATACTGCCTTTATAGTCGGTTGGAATTAATTTTAATCTGACTTAATCAGGATACCGCCTATATGGTCAGGTTGGTAATATAATGCAAATTTATATATTATAATAAGTGAGATTTCTATATTTGAAATAATAAAAGTGGATCCCTAAACCCCAATATTTTATTTCATTGTTGTAAATTTTACCTTTTTAATTTTCAATTAGTTGCATGATGTTTTATTTATTTATGTCATTAGTAATCCTAGATATGTGTCGTAACTAAATACTTTATCTAGGGTTGTGATGAATTCCAATACCATAGGCTTATAAGTTGGTTATTTTGTGTCTTGTGTGATGAATATGTTTATTTATTGAGTCTTAATCTTAATGCTTCTTATTAACTGCCCACTAATAAGATTGATTTGGTAAACTTAAAATGAATTTGATGAAGGGATTTTAGGTTTCAGCCTTAGATTCAATAGCTCACTATCTCACATTCACTTTAGAGATTTCCTTCCAGGATAGACATATACCTGTCGGGCGTGGGTAGCCATAATTGGAACTTAATCTTAATGAATTTGGAGTTTCTTAATTAACATAGACATATAGTTAATTGGGTTACTTTGGGTGTTTGCATCTGACCATCGACAGAGGCTTTTGCATAACTTCGTGTTCCAGGTTAATAAACTGACATATTACACAAACATAAGATAGTCGCTTCATCTTTAGAAGAATATTGGAATGATTCACAGCCCGAGATACTTTTATAATATTGATTACTTTTTAGAATTTACTTTTGCATTGTTTTAATTACTTGTCTTTAGTTAAAATCACCAACCAAGCAATAATCAATTTTTGGATACTTGTAGAAATTTAACTTCAATAAACTAATAGCGTAGGTATTAAGTCCTCGTGGGATCAATATATTTTATACTACTTGAGCGATACATGCGCTTGCATTACGTGTGTGATTTCACCGATCAAGTTTTTGGCGCCGTTGTCAGGGACTTATTTATCTTTTACTATTAATTTTGAGGTTAGATTATTTACTTGCATCTAATTTATTTTTACTTATTATTTTTATTTTCATGTGTTTCAAGTTCTCAGACACTACATGAGAAGAAGCAGAAGCTTTGAAATCCGTCCGCTTGACCCATAAATTGAAAGAACTATCAGACAGTTGAGAAGGGAAATGCGAGAAGATCAAGAAGCACTGATCAACATGAACAATCAAGAACCTGAACCTTTGGAAGTTGCACCACCAATTCCCATTCGAGACAGAACAATTCCGGTGGTTGACGGCTTCATATCATGTATTGTACTTCCACCCTTACCAGTAAATGCTTGTGACATCAAAACATGCATTCAGATGATACAACAATCAGTTCAGTTTGGGGGAAATGCAACTGGAGATCCTAATGCCCACATTAGTAACTTCCTGGAAGTTTGTGGCACATTCAATTATAATCGAGTGGCATAAGAAGCAATGCATCTGCGAGTGTTCCCATATTCCTTAAAAGACAGAGCTAAGGCTTGACTCCATTCACTACCAGCAAGTTCCATAACAACTTGGAACACTCTTGCCACCAAATTCCTTACAAAATACTTTCCACCAGCAAGAACAGTAAAGCGGAGGAACAACATCACATCCTTTGTGCAACATGACTCAGAATCCCTCTGCGAAGCATGGGAAAGATACAAAGAATTGCTCCGAAAATATCCTTACAATGAAATTTCAAAGTGGCTTCAAGTCCAAACCTTCTATAATGTACTTTCTGGACTAATGAGAACCACAATAGATGCTGCTGATGGAGGAGCATTAATGGCAAAATGAGAAGATCAAGCCTGAGACTTAATTGAAGAAATGGCCAACAATAATTTCTTGTGGCCAACAAAGAGGAGCATGATCCATCGAATAGCAGGAATCCATGAAGTAGGAACCAACTCAGATGTGAATGTCAAGCTGGATCAGATATGCAAATACCTGGAAACTCTTAGCATGTAAGTTAATGCTAGATCCAAAAGTTCACCATATGGAGGAGCACCAGAGGCAGAATCTTACAACCGACATGATGAGACTGTGAACTATGTCAGCAACTTCAATAGACAGGGAAACAATCCATATTCCAATACCTACAATCTAGGTTGGAGGAATCATCCCAATTTCACATGGAGCAACATTTTAGGGCAAAGGAACAATCCACCACCCGGATTCCAACAGCAGAATAAAGGCCATGAGTACGAAAAAGAACCTAGAATAGCGGAAGTGCTTGCCCAGATGAAAAAGTAAGAAGCCAAATCTGATGCTATGTTTCAATCCCAAGCAGCATTAAATCAAAGCCAAGCAGCTTCTATAAAGGCACTGGAAAATTAATAGGGACAATTGGCCAATGCTCAGAGTTACAGACCGCAAGGTACCCTTCCTAGCAACACAGAACCAAATCCAAGGAACAGAGGGAAGGAGCAATACCAAGCCATCATTTTGAAAAGCGGCACTGAAATCAACAAAGATGTTGGAGTCAAGGCATCTACTGAGAATGTTCCAAAAGAAAGAAATGAAGCAGATCTACAGATGGAGGAAAAAGAGGCAAAAGAAAATGATCGAGAAAGATTTACTCCACCTTTACCTTTTCCACAGCGTCTCTAGAAACACAAACTGGACAAACAATTTGCTCGATTCCTGGAGATCTTCAAAAATCTGTATATCAACATTCCATTTGCAGAAGCGTTGGAACAAATGCTCAGCTATGTCAAATTCATGAAAGATATTCTGTCACGAAAGCGAAGATTGGGAGATTACGAGATGGTGGCACTGATAGAAGAATGTAGCGCCATCATTCAAAGGAAGCTCCCCCCAAAGTTGAAGGACCTTGGCAGTTTCACCATCCCTTTCACTATAGGAGAACATTACTTCGGTAAGGCCTTGTGTGATTTAGGTGATAGTATTAACTTGATGCATTTGTCTATTTACAGGAAATTACAGCTTGGAGAAGCAAAGCCCACCTCAGTCACTCTTCAACTTGCTGACAAATCACATTTTCGAGAGGGGTAGTGGAAGATGTGCTGGTTAAAGTCAAAAAATTCATTTTCCCGGTAGATTTCATTGTCCTTGAAATAGAGGAAAACAAAGACGTACCCATCATCATTAGGAGACCATTCTTGGCTACAGGTCGAACCATCATTGATGTATAAAAAGGTGAACTAACCATGAGGGTACAAGAACAAGAAGTAACATTCAATATTTTCAAAGCTATGAAATTCCTGAATGACGAAAAAAAGAAGAAATGTTTCAGACTTGATGTAATAGATAGTATCATCCAGAACACAGATACAATGCAACTTTCCACTGACAAACTTGAAGCATGCATCACCAACAAGACTAACAGAGAATTCGATGATGAGATTCTGGAATGTATCAATTATCTTGATGGAGCCTCTCGCTTCAGAGCGACACCACATGTGGAAAGCTTGGAACTATCGAAAAAGAAGCGAATCAAGCCCTCGATTGAAGAACCACCGCAGCTAGAACTAAAGCAACTTCCGAGCCATCTCAGGTATGCATATTTGGAAAACTCTTCTGACTTACCTGTGATTATTTCTTCATTGCTAACATGGGTGCATGAAGATAAGTTGTTGAGAGTGCTACACGAGCACAAGAAAGCTATTGGCTGGACTATAACAGACATTCGAGGCATTAGTGCATCATTTTGCATGCAAAAAATCTTGATTAACAATGAATACAAAGCCACAATGGAGTATCAATGGAGACTGAATCCAATCATGAAAGAAATAGTAAAGAAAGAAATCATCAAATGGTTGGATGCATGCATCATCTACCCTATCTCTGACAGCTCTTGGATGAGTCCTATGCAATGTGTACCCAAGAAAAGAGGAATGACTATAGTTACCAATGAAAAGAACAAGCTAATTCCAACAAGAACAATGACTGGATGGAGAGTGTGTATGGACTACAAGATGCTGAACAAAGCAACACGGAATGATCATTTCCCGCTACCATTCATTGACCAGATACTAGACAGACTGGCGGGACATGATTTCTACTACTTTCTGGATGGATACTCAGGGTATAATCAGATTGCCATCACCTAGAAGATCAGGAGAAAACCAGTTTTACATGCTTGTATAGTATTTTTGCATTATGCATGATGCCATTTGGACTCTGAAATGCTCCTGCCACATTTCAACGTTGCATGATGGCCATCTTTTCAGACATGATAGAACAAAGCATGGAAGTCTTCATGGATAACTTTTCAGTGTTTGGAGACTTGTTTGACCACTGCTTGTAAAATCTGGAACAAGTGTTATAAAGATGTGAATATACTAATCTGGTACTAAACTGGGAGAAATGCCACTTCATGGTGCAAACATGCATTGTCCTGGGACATCGGATCTCACAGAAGAGAATCAGGGTAAACAAAGCAAAGATTGAGACTATAGAGAAACTACCTCCACCATCATCCGTTAAAGGGATTTGAAGTTTTCTCGGGCATGCAAGATTTTACAGGAGATTTATCAAAGACTTCTCCAAGATTGCCAAACCATTATGCAATCTGCTGGAGAAAGACGTGTCTTTCCACTTCACCAAAGAATGCCACCATGTTTTAAAGATCTTGAAACATAAGCTGGTCTCTTCCCCCATCATAGTAGCACCAGATTGGACGCTCCCTTTTGAAGTGATGTGCGATGCCAATGATTTATTGTAGGTGTAGTTTTGGGACAACGTAAGGTGAACATTTTTCACACCATTTACTACGCCAGTAAAACTTTGAATGAAGCATAACTCAACTATACAACAACTGAAAATGAGTTGCTCACAGTTGTGTTTGCTTTTGATAAATTCCGCTCCTATTTGCTGGGTCTCAAAGTGGTGGTCTACACAGATCATTCAGCAATCAAATACCTGATCGCGAAGAAATATGCCAAGCCCAGATTGGTTCGTTGGGTGCTTATATTGTAAGAATTTGACATGGAGATCCGAGACAAGAAGGGGATAGAAAATCAAGTAGCAGATCACTTGTGAAGGCTCGAAAATGGAGGTACAACTAGCAATGAACTAACAATCAAAGAAACTTTTCAAGATGAATAGTTGTTTGCAATCAAGCACCAGGAAGTCCCATGGTATGCTGACTATGTAAACTACATAGTATCGGGGAAATGGCCATTGGAATGGACACATCAGAAATATAAGAAATTTTTCAAAGAAGTCAAACACTATTTATGGGATGAGCCGTCCATATTCAAATGTTGTGCAGATCAGTTATTGCTACGTTATGTACCACACGAGGAGGTCAATAGTGTCTTGTAACATTGTCATTCATCACCATAAGTTGGACACTTTATCGGAGATAAAACTACAGCCAAAGTCCTACAATCAAGTTTGTTCTGGCCCACTTTGTTTAAAGATGCTCAGTAATTCGTTCTTCAATATGACAGGTGCCAGAGAACGAGAAATATTTCGAGGAGAAATGAAAGACCTCTTCAAAGCATTCTTGAAGTGAAGATATTTGATGTACGAGGGATTGACTTTATGGGACCCTTTATTCCATCATATGGAAACCTGTACATTCTGGTTGCAGTAGACTACATCTCCAAATGGGTTAAAGCAACAGCACTGCCATCAAATGACTCCAAAGTGGTGTTAAAATTCTTGAAAAATAATATTTTCACTCGCTTCGGAATACCTCGAGCGATCATTAATGATGGTTGCACACACTTCTACAACAAGTACTTTGATGCACTCCTAGCCAAATATGGAGTTACTTATAAAGTTGCCACTGCTTACCATCCACAGTCAAGTGGGCAGGTTGAAGTTTCCAACAGAGAAATCAAAAGAATCCTGGAGAGAACCGTTGGATCAACAAGGATGGACTGGTCTATAAAATTGGATGACACATTATAAGCCTATCAGACAGCTTACAATACACCCATTGGAATGTCCCCATATCAAATGGTTTTTGGGAAAGCATGCCATCTGCCTGTCGAGCTCGAACATAAAGTGTATTGGGCACTAGAGAAGCTAAATTTTGATTTACAAGCAGTAGGAGAGAAACGACTCCACCAACTAAATGAATTGGAAGAATTTCATCTTCATGTTTATGAGAATCCCAAACTGTACAAAGAAAAGACCAAAAAGTGGCATGATCGGAAAATAGTACGCAGACAATTGGAACCAGGGCATCAGGTATTGTTGTACAACTCAAGGTTGAAACTTTTCCCTGGCAAGCTAAAATCACGATGGTCAGGTCCATTTGTAATCACTCAAGTTTTACCATATAGAGTCGTTGAGCTACATGACCCCAACTCCAATGATACATTCAAAGTTAACAGCCAACATGTCAAGCACTATTTAGGAGAATCCATCAAGTGTCAAAAAGAGAGTCTCACACTTGCTGATCCAGCCTAACATTTGGTCAGTCACGTCTAGCTGACGATGTTAAACTTAGCACTAGCAGAGAGGCAATATATTGTGATTTTTGTGTGTTTAATTTTTATAGGAAAAGTCACAGACAAGATGGAAGACCTTCTCATAAAACTTCACAAGCATTTTCCATATCTCCCTCAAAACTCTTTGAGGAAAGTCTACAAAGCATGCATTGAAAGAATGAGGCTTCTGATGATCAAAGGTATTCCTAGTGATATCCGCTGGATAATTGAAGCACGAGTCCGATTGGCAGGTGAGTCATCTGACTCTTTCATTTTATTTCTACCTGGTTTAGGAAAAACACATATGCTAAGAAAAGAAGAGCTAAACGATTAGGTGTTTGCTATAAATGTGCACATTGTACATGCAATACTCGTTGTTGTTCTTTAGGAATGGTGTCTGATAACTGCGAAAATAAAATAAAATTCATTAGAGATGACATGAGTAAGGAGTCTTTAGATGACATATCATTTACTCTTGAGACGCATCCGTGTGGGTATGTGTATCACACGATTCCCAATTTACATACATAATTTCGAAGAGAAAGACAACAATTGAGTCTCGGGAATCTGACATTAAAAGACCATGTTTGCCAATTTATAAGAAAATTGGATGGGAAGCTTGTCACTGACATATAGATGTCATTCAAGCCGTTACTACCTATACATAATTTTGATTCCTTTGTCTTTAACAAATAATTGTGATTTTTTTGTTATTTTCTTTCATTTTCGCTGATAGGATCCGAAATTTTTGACTTTCCCGATTTAATTTACTGTTCAGCTAATAATTGTCATTTGGCAGGTACTAGTGCTATTATTACTCACCCTTTTTCAGGATCTATAAATTCAGCTCGTCATTGCTCTATTCAAGATATCCAGATTTGAGAGAGTAATATTTAAAAAAAATGGAAGCAACTTCAAAAAGACAAGTTGTTAACATCTGTGTGTTTTGCGGTACTAGTTCGATTTCTAAATCAAAATTCACTAAAGCAGTAAAAGAATTGGTAGGGTCATGGTAGAGAGGAATATGCACTTAGTATATGGCGGTGACAATCTTGGACTGATAGGGTACATTTCAAAGGCCGTACAGAAAGAAGGTAGTCAAGCTTTGGGGATCATTCCAAAACCTTTGGCGGACACAAATCTTATCGGACAATCAAACAGAGAGGAATGCATCGTGCCAGGTATGTCCGAACGACTTGTTGAAATGATTAACCGTGCTGATGCTTTTATTGCTTTGCCAGGTGGCTTGGGCACAATAGAGGAAATCTTCACAGTGACATCTTGAGCAAACTTGAACATACACCAAAAACCAATTGGACTGTTTAATGTTGATGGATTTTTTGACTTTCTTTTTGTGTTTCTTGAAGATGCCAAGAGAAATGGATTCCTTTCAAAACCCGTAAAAGATATCCTCTTCACTGCCAGAACAACCAATGATTTAATTAACTAACTCTTAGCCTTTGAACTAAAAATTGACCATATCCTTTCCAAGATAAATTGGTCTGATAATGATCGTGGTAATAATCGTCGGATAAATTTGGATCTTAACCTTTAGTTTTCTTTTTAGATGTAGAATTCGACGCTAACCAGGTACTGTTTTCTAAACTCTTATTATTCTTTTTAGACATTAGGGATAATGTCTCAATTAGGTTTGGGGGAGGGGGATAGTTGACTAGTATCTTGTTTTTCTTTGTGTTATTTTTAGTCAAAAATTCAATTTTTTTTTTAAAAAATTTATGTTTTAAACTTGACTAACTATGTGGAATTGTGTTTGAGATAACTGTGTAAGGAATTTCCACTCCTGAGACGTATCTCAACCTAATTCGTAACAAGGTAATTTTTGTTTATTTCATTTGGAATTATTTAAATTTGTGAATTCTTTATAATACTGACTAAATTGGATCTTCATATGCTCATTTGACAGGTATTATCAACATACATGGTAACATACGAACATAGGTTATATGTGAAAATTTGTAATATTCAGTGCTATAGTTTATTGGAAATAGCACCTAAAAGTAATGGAATAAAAAATGTGTATATAAATAATTAACCATGCTTTTACTTAGTAACCGAATATCTTGCCTCAGTAAGCAGTGATTGTTCGCGTCAAACGGAAAAACCTGAGTTAATAATAATAAAGTTTCTACTTAGTAACCAAACATTTTACCTCAGTAAGCAGTGATTGTTCGCGTCAAACGGTAGAACTTTTAACATATGAGATCCGAGTAATTAAGTCTGTCAAACGGTAGAACTTTTAACATATGAGATCCGAGTAATTAAGTCTGTAGGGGTGTCTTAACAACTAGTGCCCTAAAGCCAACTGGTTAGGGAGTCATTGACCCAAAGCTCGCTACAAGGATTGAAGATGTTATATCAAAAAAAAGATTCCTTTGCCAAAAAGGTGTGAATTCTGATATAACTTTCGGACAAAAATATTACTCTCTTTTCAACTACACTTATGAATATTGTGGGGACAATAAATTGATTAATACCTTGTTATTTGTGTATATGAAGAATGGTAAGAATAATTGGAGAATTTACATATTTAGTAATTTAGAAAGAAAGAAAACAGCTATTTACTTGGATAAGAATTTCACTTGTTTAGTCACTAACTTGTTTTGAGTGTTTGATTGTACATTTGATTGACATTTGTGGGTATCGTCGCTGTAAGCCCTCACGAGACTACAACTAGTCCACTAGGGACACCTAGGGGTTGAAAAGCTTGTTGCATAGATCCCTACGAAAGTGGCTTAGTTTAATTTCATTTTAAAGTTGTTTATTGCATTTTATTTTATTTGTTTTGCTCGAGGACTAGAAAAATATTAGGTTTGAAGGTGTGATAAGCGGAAAATATATCAATATTTACGGCCATTTTTACTTAATATTTTGTATAGTTTCTCAATTTTTGTGAATATTTTCATGTATTTTGTGTTATTTTATAGATAAATAAGATTTCAGGATTCAATGGAATCAAATTGGGGCCAAAACGGTGAAAACCGGATGAAAAATGGCAAAATAGGAAATTTACTATTCACACATCATGACGCTCCTCAATTATTCAGCTGTCGACACGCGTCATCACCGTGTCATCATGACGTCAACAAAATTATTAATTTGCCGACAGCCACCGGCTACTGTAGCTCGCATCGCGACGCGCAAGCCCTTTGCGTCGCGACGCTGCCTGTTTTTGGAGCCTATAAATAGAGGCTGAAATCAAAGGAATTCTTCATACTTTCTTCTGGGGAATTTCCTTAGAATACTAAGAAGAGAATATCTTGTTTGTTTAATTTCAATTTTCTTATATTTAATTTTTATTTTAAGTAATAAATCTTTCTTTGTTTTACTTAAAAGTATGAGTAGGTAACTTCTTTCTACTGAGGTGAAGGTGAAACTTTTATTAGTATAATTTAGATTAATCTCCCTTATTTTATAATATATAAATTATCTTAAAACCTGACTTAATTGGATACCGCCTTTATGGTCGGTTGGACTTAATTAAATTAATTTTAACCTGACTTAATTGGACACCGCCTTTATGGTTGGTTGGAATCAATTAAAATCTGTCTTAATTAGGATACCGCCTATATGGTCGGTTGGTAATATAATACAATTTATATATTATAATAAAGGAGATTTCTAGATTTGAAATAATAAAAGTGATTCCCTAAACCCCCATATTTATTTCATTGTTGTAAATTTTACCTTTTTAATTTTCAATTAGTTGCATGATATTTTATTTATTTATGTCTTTAGCAGTCCTAGATATGTGTTGTAACTATTGTGAAGCGGCCGCGAGTGCGCATCAGAAAATTAAATAAATCACGAAATTATGATGCCGCTATGCCTTTGCCCAAGACCCATTTGTTTTGATTATTCTAAAAGCCTAGGCATGTTACTATATATTCTAAGCATAAAAAACTCATAAAAGATGCAAAGAACATAAACCTAAACATGCTATCTATCATAAGAACTCTAATTAAAATCAAGAAAGAAAAAGACTTACTTGAACCGAAGACTCCTCCAGTCCTCCCTCCAATCTACAAGCTTTTCTCGAACTCAGCAACCTCTTCCACGTTCCAAAGAGCCACCCAAGTGTGTGGCCTCCAAAGGTGCACACACTAAAGCCAAAACTCAATGGCAAGACTACGCCTTGAGTGCACGGGTATTTTGCCCTTGGTGCTAGCCCATGCAAATACCTCAAAACTTTTAACTCGAGGTTCCTCTAGTCAATTAGACTTAAGGATCCTCAAAAGCAGTGGCTTACTCTTAAACTTTAGAGTTGCTCACTTATATAAACCCAAGATATGAAAGGTTTGGTGTAAAAATTTGTAAAGAATTCTTTGGGTTTATATAGGTGCTCCAAAGACAACAAAATTAATTAAGAATCCGATGTGGGATAAATGCTAATTTAATCTTAGCCATTGGATCTTAATTTAGTGGTTTAATGAGATTATAAAACCCTAATAAGAGTTTGGGCCGAATTGGAATTCAAAACAAATAACAAATAAAAAAATTTACTATTCATATTACTATTCACGTTTATTTATTTATTTATTTATTATTCCAATTCCCAAAGTGCCCCTATCGTCATTCACTAATCCCTAAGCCATTATAGAACCTCATAAATGATCTGTTCAATAATTAAACATATTGAACCATTTATGAACAATTCCTACAACAATCATATATGTTGTTAAATTTGTATTGTGCACTGTTAACTATTGATTTCGACTTTGTTGTGTGAGACCTTTTGGGTTCCCCTCAAGTTGGACATGAAATGAATCGTGATAATTTAATCGAACATAAATTATCCTCCGATCAGATGGTCGTTCGATTTCAATGACCAAGGTTGACATCTAGCAATATGCCAAGTCCCCCAAATGAGAAGGAAATATTTATACCCATTCTGTATGCGATTTACATATAATACGGTCCCTCGCCTCACTATATCCACACCTATTGACCTAGGGTACGGAAAGTGTCTACCCATATGGTCAAATGTATGATGTTGATAGTGTCATGAATCGTGCTAACCCATGAATCTCACATGATTCTTCCGTTGCGGCCACAGTCTAAGCACTGATCATACATATCAACCCGCGAACTGGAATACTACTCTTATAAGAAAATATTATTCGAGAGATTTGTGATTCTCTGTTGTATCTTTACAAACTTCATGTGTTTCAACAAATGACCCAATCATACCCTTTTGACCGGATCTTTTGAATCGGGGAAGGAGAATGTCAAAGTTATTTGATCCACACATAAGATTGTAAAGACCTCAGTCTAAGGACTAGTCATACAATCGATACATGAAAGTTCTCACAGACACATGGGATAACACTCCATGTGAAAACTTTCGGCGGTTAGTTCGATGGACATGAGCAACTCATGCATCCATGTGATACACCAAGCAGACAGATCTCCACTAGTAGCCTATGAGATGAGCTACCCCACTTAAGGGTGGATCATATCATCATGCTAGTCTCTCCACTTTGTGAACGCCCAAATTATTCATAAAACTATGACTATGAACGTTTGAGAGTAATGATTCTCATAAGGCGTGGAAGACATCATCTTATTACTCCAATGTCTTTATTACAGTGTTTGATGATTCATATAATTTGTAAGACACGTATAATAAAGATTGCCATTTTATTAATTATTAAAAAATATTACAAATACATGTACATAGCCCATCCATAAGTTGGGTATACGGCATATCCCTAACAATCTCTCACTTGCACTATAGCCAACTAGTATAAATCTGGACACCATACTCCGGGTGTGCCTATCATGCTTTTGTTAGTCAGGCCTTTAGTTAGAGAATTTGCAAGATTATCTTATGTGGGTATTTTCTCTATAATAACTTCTTTTCTCTCAACAATCTCCCTGATGAGATGAAATCGCCTGAGTACATGCTTGGATTTCCAGTGGGACCTTGGTTCCTTTGATGAGCAATGGCGCCTGTGTTGTCACAGTACATTGTGACGCCATTCTTTATTGCGGGAAGCTCTTCCAGCTCCGTTATGAACTTTTTTATCTAGACTGCTTCTTTAGCTGCCTCATATGTTGCAATATACTCGGCTTCTGTGGTGGAGTCCGCTGTAGTTTAATGCTTTGAGCTTTTCCAACTGACAGCTCCACCATTCAAAGTAAACAGATATCCTGTTTGTGATATGCTGTCATCCCTATCGGTCTGAAAGCTCGCATCACAGTAACCAATGACTTTCATCTCAGAACAATCTCCGTATGTCAAGAACACATCCTTAGTTCTTCTCAGATACTTGAGGATTGTTTTGACAACTGCCCAGTGTTGCTCACCAAGATTTGCTTGATACCTACTCGTTATGCTATGAGCATAAGAAACATCAGGTCTTGTATATAACATGGCGTACATGATCGATCCTATTGCTGAAGCATAAGGGATCCTACTCATACGCTCTCTATCTGAAGGAGTGTGTGGACATTGCTCTTTAGATAATTTGATTCATGACAAGTAGGTAAATTACCTCTTTTGGAATCTTCCATTTTGAACCTCTTCAAAACTTTATCTATGTACGTAGATTGAGAAAGTCCTAACAACCTCTTAGATCTATTACGATAGATCTTATGCCGAGGATGTAGGCTGCTTCTCCCAAATCTTTCTTGGAGAATTTTGAGATAACCATTGCTTGGTGGCTTGCATCATGTGAATATCATTCCAGATGATTAATATGTCATCGACATATATAATAAGAAATACAACATCACTCCCACTACTTTTCCTGTAAACACAAGGCTCGTCTACATTTTTGATGAAGTCAAATTCTTTGATTGTCCTCATCAAATCGTATATTCCAACTTCTGGAGGCTTGCTTGAGTCCATAAATGGATCGTTTAAGCTTGCATACTTTATTGTGATCATCCTTAGATGCAAACCCCTCAGGTTGTGTCATATAGACTTCCTCTACAAGGTTTCCATTATGGAAACTGTTTTGACATCCATCTGCCAAATCTCATAATCAAAGTATGCAGCTAGTGCCAGTA